>VMDR010020626.1:0-17428 GCA_007922815.1 Macrotus californicus | reverse complement strand
TACATTTCCTATACTATTCTTAACCTCCCCCTGTCTATCTACTACCTACCATTTATGCTTCTTATTCCCTGTACCTTTACCCCCTCTCTCCCCCTCCCACTCCCCTGCTGACAATCCTCTATGTGATCTCCATTTCTGTGAGTCTGTTCCTGTTCTAGTTGTTTGCTTAGTTTGTTTTTGTTTTTGTTTTAGGTTCAGTTGTTAATAACTATGAGTTTGTTGTCATTTTACTGTTCCTATTTTTGATCTTCTTTGTCTTAGATAAGTCCCTTTAACATTTCATATAATAAGGGCTTGGTGATGATGAACTCCTTGAACTTGACCTTATCTAGGAAGCACTTTATCTGCCCTTCCATTCTAAATGATAACTTGGTTAGATAGAGTAATCTTGGATGTAGGTCCTTGTCTTTCATGACTTGGAACACTTCTTGCCAGCCCCTTCTTGCCTATAAGGTTTCTTCTGAGAAATCAGCTGACAGTCTTATGGGTACTCCTTTGTAGGTTATTGTCTCCTTTTCTCTTGCTGCTTTTAAGATTCTCTCCTTATCTTTCATCTTGGATAATGTAATTATGATGTGCCTTGGTGTGTTCCTCCTTGAGTCCAACTTCTTTGGGACTCTCTGAGCTTCTCGGACTCCCTGGAAGTCTATTTCCTTTGCCAGATTGGGGAAGTTCTCCATTATTTGTTCAAATAAGTTTTCAATTTCTTTTTCTTCTGGCACCCCTATGATTCGGATATTGGAACATTTAAAGACGTCCTAGAGGTTCCTAAGACTCTCCTCATTTTTTTAAATTCTTGTTCCTTCATTGTGTTCTGGTTGAATGTTTCTTTCTTCCTTCTGGTCCACACCATTGATTTGAGTCCCAGTTTCCTTCCCATCACTGTTGGTTCCCTGTACATTTTCCTTCATTTCACTTAGCATAACCTTCATTTGTTCATCTAATTTGTGACCATATGCAACCAGCTCTGTGAGCATCCTGATTGCCAGTGTTTTGAACTGTGCATTCTGATAGGTTGGCTATCTCTTCATCACTTAGTTGTGTTTTTTCTGGAGCTTTGATCTGTTCTTTCATTTGGGCCATATTTTTTTTTTTTTTGTCTCGGAATGCTTGTTACATAGAAAGGGGCAGAGACTTAGGTGTTCACCAGGGCAGTGCAACCCATGTGGCTGCGTTTTGACCCTGTATGAGGGGGAGGGGTCTGAGAGGGAGCAGTGCAGCTTGTTCTGCTCTCTGCTGGCTTTCAGTGACTTTCCTGGACTACCAACAGTCAAATTGGGCCCTTCTGGCGCTGATTCCTGGGTGGGTGGGCTTGTGTACGCTCTAGGACCCTGTGGGTCTCTCCAATGAGCTCTCCTGTGAGGCTGGGAGTTTCTCCCACTGCCGCCGCCTCAACCCCCACAGGTGTTTTCAGTCAGAGGTTTGAGGCTTTATTTCCCTGAGCTGAGACCCTGGGTTGCGTGGTCTGTCTCGCTCCCCAGTTGTTCCTCCTGGTTTATCCGCACGTGGGTGGGGGACCGCCCGGTCCACCAGCCACCACCTCACCTGATCCACCAGCCGTGCCTTGCCCACCGTGGTCCACCAGCTGCCTTGCCACAAGTGGTCTCTGCCCGGCTGCCTGTCTCTGCCCCTCCTACCGGTCTGGGTGAGTGTTTCCTCTCTAACTCCTTGGTTGTCGGACTTCCATACATTTCAATTTTCTGTCAGTTCTGCTTGTTTTTTTGTTTTTAAATTTGTTGTTGTCCTTCTTTTGGTTGTGAGAGGAGGCACAATATGTCTACCTATGCCTCCATCTTGGCCAGAAGTCCAATATTAAGAGATTTCTGTCTCTCTGAGTATTTTCTACAGGGATCTTTCAGATATATTTAAAATGATGATAAATATACATGATTCTCTCTATAAACATCTTACTATACTACATTGAGAAATTTTGTATTTTTAAATATAAAATTTTGCTTTCTCTTGAGGAGTTTGAGTGGCAGGAGTTCAGTCTATTCAAGACTGTAACTGGGTTACCAGTAACAACCTATAATTTGCCAGGAAATACATTTAAATATTAATCTAAGAGTATAATGTGAATCTATTAATAGTAAATAATCCTACTGGTAGTTTCAAGTTTAGAACTTTTCTTCATGAGATTAAACTAGAAAATAAACATTTTTGTAGGAAAAAGTACATTATTTTGCTGTTGTGTATGTATACATATATTTTATAAACTGAAGCAAAATTCTATTGACCTTTTTCAATTTCACCCAGATATAAACTTTCCTATCAATTCTTTTAAACATTGTACACAGGTTTTTTTGAGAATGTGTTAGGTTCAAGCATCTGATCTGGAGATTAAAATATAATAACCAGCATAAAGTCACCTTGACTTTTGAATGAAAGAGAAAAATCTATGATGTTTCTCCTGAGATAACTGAGGTAATGTAAAATATAGCCTAAGCTGGGACAATTGCCTGACCCTCCCCCTCCCACTTTAATATTTGGGTAAACTTTATACATTTTATTTAATTTTTCCTACCAAAGTTATGTACTTGGGCATAGGAGGCAAACTATAACACAAACTCCCTTGATGGAAAAAATTGTCCACAAGGTGGGAAATTTCACATGTCGTTGGTCAAGAAAATATAATGTCTGTCCATGTCCCCATTTATCTCATGACTCATCGTGAAATACTGGCTACAATAGATTGTTATAGTGTGTTTGGGATTATCTAAGAGACACAAAATTTGTTTTGTGGGACTCTGGTGGAGAGATAACTCAAAGAGGTAAACAACAATTCTGGAGTGATTTTGAGGAACTGAGAGGCTTACATACTGCTTGGAAAGAGGCATGCTCTCTTAAAACTCCATGGCCAGGGAAAATACCACAGACTAAGCATTAACACTGACTTTACCTAGAGATTCTCTTCACTCTGAGACTACGGCAGTAGAAAAAGTCAGTATTTTTAATAATTCTCAAGAGCACATTTAGGCTAACATAGTAGTTCTCGATCCAGGCACCAATAGCCGGATCATTCGATCAGGGTACACATTCATAGCATAAAAAAATTGCACAGCTAGGTTTTGAAATCTTTAGATTTTGGAATTTCGCCCAGCACTACAGTCACCCAAGTGCCACATTCTCCCTCCAAGGTGATTTGGTAAGAGTTAGAGGTACGTTGTGTTATTCCTTCAGAGAAGCCTGGCGTGACATTGGCTTCTGAGAAGACACAAGCTTCTCTGGCCTAGAAACTTTACCTTGGTGCAGAGCTTGTCTCTCTCTTCACTTTTATCTCCTCTTCCAGGTAAGGCAGAGTAAATCCCGGTTTTAGTTCTGAGTGTCCTACATCAGGAAACAACTCAGTCTCAACAAATACACCTATCACCCTGACCTGTACGCTAAGCACTAGCCCTGCATTTCTGTCTTTTGTGTGCAAGGGCCTAAATGCTTAAGCAACATTTCATACTCAGAAATTCACAATTTACTAGTTAAAATAGCGAACAGATATTTATCATGTGCTATATGCCAAGCACTATTCTTAGCACTTTTATAAGATTAAATATGTTAGCCCTGGCTGGTGTAGCTCAGTGGACTGAGCACAGGCTGCAAACCAAAGGGTTACCAGTTCGATTCCCAGTCAGGGCACAAGCCTGGGTTGCAGGCCAAGTTCCCGGTGGGGCCCACATGAGAGGCAACCACACATTGATGTTTCTCTCCCTCTCTTTCTCCCTCACACTCTCTTTCTCCCTCCCTTCCACTCTCTCTAAAAATAACTAAATAAAATCTTTAAAAAAAAAAGATTAAATACTTTAATCCTTAGAGTATCAAAAACAGTCTTGTGAGTACTTTCTCTCTTTCAAAGATGAGAAAAAAGAGGCACAGAATAAAAGCAGTAATTTGCATAAGGTCATATACCTAGGAGATAGCAGAATGAGAATCAAAGTCTGGCTCCAGAATCTTCAGACAGCTACCTCATGGTACTGTGCCTCATACCATCTTCAACTGTAATAAGTTTCTCTTCCAGGTAACAACAACACCTAGAGTGGTAGTATACGAGTAGTAGAAATAGTAATAGAAATAAAACCTACCACTCAGGCTCAAAATCTTATGTATTTACTTATTTAATCCTCACAACAACTTCAGTGAGTTATAAGAATAATACAGATGAGTGAATTAGACTCATCGAATAACGTAACCTGCCCAAGTTTAGGCAGAAAGTAAGTGGTACAGTTGGGGTTTGAACTCAGTCTTTCCAGTCCCAAAGCACCTGTTGCTTAGTGATTAGGATACCTGCCTGTTTATACTTAGGGAAACACTGCAATATTTAAAGATTTTACTATATATAGTTGTTAAAGGGGCCATGATTTGACCTAAAGTAGATTTGTAGTTTAAGCAAATATTTTTAAGGGAAGCAGGAAGAATTAGCACAGTTGACCCTTGGATGATGTGGGACTTGGGGACAGTGACCCCCGTACAGTCAAAAATCCATGAATAACTTCTAGTTTCCCCAGAACTTAACTGCTAGTAGCCTACTCTTGACCAGAAGCCTTACTGATAACTTAAACCTTTATCAACACATATTTTCTATGTTATCTGTATTATATACTGTGTTCTGTATTTTAAGAGCAATGGTTAGTTTCATTTCTGAGCTAAGGTGACTGGGTCATATTTGGAGATAGAGGGAGTGGAAAAATCAATTCTTTCTTGTACCTCTCAAGTGTGAGGTGTCTATCAGAAATTCAGGTGTAGACATTGAATAGGTAGTTAAATGTATGAGTTGGAGATCAGGAGACAGGCTCAGGCCAATGGATAAGGTCACCCAGCAGTGAATTTAAAGAGCAGAAGACAATGTGCTGGAGCCCTGAATCCTTCCCATACTCAGACGTAGGAAAGATGAAGCATATCAAACAAAAGAGACTGAGGAAGTCAATAAGGTCAGAAGAAGAGCCAGCATGCAGTTGTCTGGAAGCCAAGTCAGGATTTAGAAAATTTGATAAAAACAAAATAAGAACACATGAGAAGAATAAATGATACAAAGCTTAATCTAACTTGTGACGGTTTGCCATGTGGATTCCAAATTTGCTATCGACAAAAACATCAATTTTAGGAAACCATCAGTTTCTGTGGGGTTATTTTATGCATGAGTAGTAAGTTCAAGCTTGGGCATGCCACCCAGCCCCCACTCCTACATGCCTTGGTTAGCACAGTGTATCACTTAAAAGTATTCATTTTCATGAATAGCTTTAATTCAAATGCAAGCTGTAGTCCTTTTACCATTCCACCTTTTAATATAACTTAGGAAAGCACAGTTCTCTTGGTAGACTGATAACAGTTGCCGACAGGGACTAAACACACTAATTTGAGTCATCAGTAAAGAAAAGGTGCACTCTCAGCAATCACCTGGCAGATTTGGCTATTGGTGCATGGACTGTATTTGGTGTCCTGATTCAAGGGGTAATATAAAGGTAACATCCAGAAACAGAAACAAATTTACTTCTAGTATATTTTCTCCGTAGCTCTAGTAACTGCTCCTTTGTTCAAATAACTGCTCAGATTGTTGGCTTTTATTTCCTTAATTTCATGAAGCCATCATTAAATACGGAGCAAAGGCACCAATTGTTTATAATTAGATACATTTGGCCACATTATCATCAGGAAAAAAGAAAAAAATGTGGAATTGTATTTCAACGCTGAATAATTTGTAATTTAGCCCTGGGTTTTCATCTATACTGATGAAATGTTTCTTTTTCTCATCCTGAATTTGAGATTTATGAGTGAAAGTTTTTCCTAATTTTCCATTCCTAAAACCTGGACCTAAAGTTTCTGGCATAAAGGAGCCATAGTTATTAAAAGAATAAACTTATAACATAGTATATATAAAATTTGATTGGTGATGCTTGTGGCCAATGGACTTTAAGGAGGACCAGTAGCAGGGGTCTAAGCAATCTGTTAGGGTTGACATAAGCATTTACTCCTCAGATTTGCAAAAATGAGCTTAAAATCCTTAAGATCCTGGAATATATATAATAATATCTATACCATCAATAGATCATTTTAAGGATATCATATCTAAATGTTTGTTTTTTAAGTAACATAGTAAAATTAATTATTTTTAAAAGATTACTTATATCTTAACTAGGTCCTGTGTTTTTAATACGTTAGTTCTCTGTTGTCATTTTCAAGATTTTTTCACATTTGAATAAAAAGACTACAACGTCATCGGTAAAGTTTCACAATACAAAAATGTTTACAATTCAGTTCAAGTACTGCCTTCTATGCTAGGAGGATTAGGGTTGGGCAACCACCTGCAACTCTTCTAAGGAAGAAGCCACATGAAGCCCACGTAAACAGACTGGGCTTGTTGCCACACCATGTCCAGTTCCAGCCACCATCGGTAGTTGGTGGTAATCCTAACCTGTCGTTTCCCATTAGTGCCCAAAAGTCACATTCTAGTGACCTAAATATGAAAGGTAGATGTGCAAGTTATCACATTTGGCCACATGGGAGGGGCAACTGATTGCTGTCTCATGGTAGACTAGAATTTAACAGACTGATCAAGTATTTATTGTGTGATGTTATAAGACAGATTACATTTTGTCGAGTCTATGAGAATATCATTAAAAATGTTACCAATAGTTTCTCTGCCATTAACAGTAGATGTGCAAAATGAGACAATCTAAAAATTATTATAGGAACAAGTGAAATATTATTGGTGTCATAACAGGTATAATGTGGCATGGGGATTAAGGGAGAAAATAAATGGCATTTTATTTTGGTGACTAGGGAAGCAGGGTATTGCATTTAGCTGGGTCTTAAAATCTGAGGAGAATCTATAGATAAAAATTTAGAATGGCATATTTTATGGAAGTAACTTGTACCTCATATGTAGAAGTACTGATTAGATGGTTGAATTTTTTATTCTCTTTGGATAAAGACAGAATGTGATTTTATTACATTTTATAATACATTTCTATACATTTGGGGAAATTATGAAATTCATTGGCAATATTATTGGTTATCTCTGGTGTTCAGTTAAGAAACTTTAATACTCCAAACCAGATAATTATCTAGTGGCTTTCCATTCCAAGTCTAATCATTTTTTTTTTTTTTGCTGCCTATATTTAGACTATTTAATTGTTCAAACCAAGAAGGTTAAGAGGGGAACAGAAGGATAATTTCAATTTAGTCAATTTTGCTGTTTGTTAGCTCTGGTAAATGTTCTGGTGCAGAAGGTGATAGGAAATAATGAATTTCGGTAATTGTCTATGGATAACATTAAGTGGCAGAATACTGCATCTGACAGCAGAATGGTGCATCTGTCGCTGCTTCCAGGACTCCAAGATGATATTTCTATATCAAAAATAGCTTTATGTGAGCCCCATAGGTTAAAGAGTCCATACACACATCTGTCTATTTTAATTACCCATGCTGCAACTGTCCTGCAGAGAGCTATTTTTAAATCTGTATTATGTTCCTTAAACTGACACTCCTTGAAAAAAAAATTAACAGTGCTCCTAAGCATTCTTAAGAAGCTTACTTAGGATCTCCAAGTAAAACTTTAATGTTTCTCTGATGTTTCCAGTTTAATTTCTCTCTGCAACTTGATCATAGGGTGACAGTGTTTTCCAAGGGCACACGTTCTCCTGCACTAATTGACTGGCCATTCAGACTCTTTTACTGCCAAAGGCCAAACTGAAACTTTTTTACTGAAGGACATTAAATACACGGAGAGGCAGCCTACATTTATAGATAGAAATAGAATATTTTAAAGATGCTACTTTCTCAAAATTTATCTACTAAACTGGTAAAATATTCATCTGTATTCTAGTAGGATTATTAATAGGACTTAATAAATTGACTTTAAAATGTATAGTAAAGACCAGGTTGCTAAAACTAGTCAAGAGTTTTGCAAAGGAAGATGAGGAGGGGACGAAAAGGAGAGAGGGTTTGCTCTACACAATATAAGGACTTATAGATCGTTCTTAAAGGCGTGTTCATTGGCACAGTGACAAAAACAATAGACACAAGCAACAGAAGAAGAAACCCAGAAGCGGATCATGTTCATCTGACACTTTGTCAGATGACAGAGGTGATGTGACAAGGCGAATTTTAGGAGTGAGATTGTTCAACAAATGAGCTTGAATAAATAGTTATCCACCAGGAAAAAAGGACACTACATCTCTGCCTCACACCATTCCGAAAATAAACCCTAAATGGATTAGTAGCTTACATTTTAAAGTCAGAAATTTAAAACTCTTAGAAGAAAGTACATTAGTATATTTTTCAACTTGTAGAATAGAATGATTTCTTAAACAAAACACATAAATGTCAAGAAAATAAAAATAATTACTACGTTTTATTTCACTAAATTTAAAAACTTTTAAATATTAAAGTCACTTTAAACAAAGTTTAAAAAAAGCAATGATAAAAAGACACTCCCCCTCACCAAAACAAAAAACAAAAACACAACCAGGAAACTGGGCGAAAGATAAACAAGCATTTCTCAGAAGAGTGAAATATGTGATAAATATATATGACCAATAAACATAAAAAGGCATTGCCACATTATTAATAATAATCAGGAACATGCATACCAAGTCCTTGATGCATTCATTTTACAAACACTGATTATGAAAGGTTCGGTCCCAAGATTTAAAATAAATATACATCAGTGATAAACTCTCATACATTTCCAATGAGCCAACAGTCAGTGCAACCGCGGTGGAAAACAATTTGAAGTTACCTTGTACGTTTACCACGTCCATACTTTAGAAGCCATCAGTTCCTGGGTTATACACATATTTAAGAGAAACATCTATATGTGTTCCAGGAAACTTAAATAAAAATGTTTCTGGAACCATGCTTCATGTAACAAAGAAGTGAAAATAATCCAAATATTCATTAACAACAGAATGAATAAATAATTAGTGTTATATTCACAAATTGGAATATTTTAAAAGTATCAAATCACAAGAAAACTAAATAGCATATATGACTGTGTATATAATAATGTTTTTGATAAATTATTTCTGAGACATATAAAAGTATAATTATAAAAGAAAGTGTATGATAAATACATTTGAAATATTGGTTACCTGTATTGGGGGCAAGGGTGAAGAGGATTCAGAGGATACAAGTAGAAAAAAGGATATAAGTTATTTGAATTATTTTAGATATTGGAATTGATTCTACATTCATAATTGATCATTGCATTATTAGATATATAAATAAATAGGAAGACCAGGTCAATGATCATGATGTGTCATGAATCTAGCCTATGATTAATTAAATCATGCACCTGAGGTCCAAGAGCAAAAGATATTGTGCATTTATCATTTATAGAATTGAAGAAAAACAAAAAAATCTGAGATGGACAGAGTTCTTAGAATATGAAACTGAAGAGATGTGGAAAAACTCACACTTAGATACACAAACTTTAAATGTAAGGATATCAAAGCAAGATGACTTTTATAACCTTAGAGGAAGTAAGAAGAAATTGCTTAAAAGAAAGAGCAAGCCCTCATTGTATGAAATGTTAAAAGGACTTATCTAAGAAAAGAAAGATGATCAAAAATATGAACAATAAAATGACAACAAACTCACAATTCTCAACTGAACCTGAAAAAACAAACAAACAAACTAAGCAAACAAGTAGAACAGGAACAGAATCAGAGAAATGGAGATCACATGGAGGGTTATTATCAGGGGAGTGGGTGGGGAGAGAGGGGGAAAAGGTGCAGGGAATAAGAAGCATAAATGGTAGGTAGAAGATAGACAGGGGGAGGTTAAGAACAGTATAGGAAATGTAGAAGCCAAAGGACTTATATATATGACCCATGGACATGAACTAAAGAGGGGAAGTGTGGGTGGGAAGGGGTGTACAGGGCAGAGGGACATAAAGGGGGGAAAATGGGACAACTGTAATAGCATAATCAATGAAATACATTTTTTAAAAAGTACATGACAAGTAGTTTTCACACTGCTTAGCAGAAATACAGAATACAGAAAGAAGGTAAAATAATTTTTTAATTGATAAAAAGTAAAAACTTTAAATAAAATGCTTATCAAGTCAAATAGTCATCTAATTATGAGGGCATAACAAAAATACTCTCAGACATACATTACAAGGAAATGTGTCATTTAAGAACCCACACTGGTAATAATTTTGGAGAATGTACTCACATAAAACAAATTAAGGGAATGCTGCAAGAGATAAGTGAATTAATTGTGATGAGTTTGCGGGAGAAATTTCACTGTTGCTTAAAAAATGTAAAGTCAAGAAAAAGGAAAAGAAAACAGACAATAGGTGATTAAAAGAACATGAAAATGTATTAAATAAAGTAATTGCCATTCTGAGGAAGATTAAATCTGGATGAAAGATTAAAAATTCAATTAAAGTACCATATTAAAAATATAAAAGAAAGCATAGATTAGCCAATAATTTCTAATATAATGGCCATTACAATATGAAATATTTTTTAAAAGTGGGTAAAACAGAGAGAGAAGAGCTTGACATGATTATGGGATCATGGGAGGACTTTGAATTTGTTAATCTTTTTTTAATGATATACATAAAATGAGAAAGTTGGCTTATGGGTACAAGAAAGGAAGCCCTGACCAGTATGACTCAGCTGGGCATTAACTTGCAAGCCAAAAGGTCATTGGTTTAATTGCTGGTTTAATTGCACATGCCTGGGTTGTGGGTTCGTCCCTGGTCGGGACACATATGAGAATGGATCAGTGTTTCTCTTCCTCTCTTTTTCACTCCCTTCCCCTCTCTCTAAAAATAAATAAATACATTATTTTAAAAATGTAATTTAAAAAGGAAGCAGTAGAAAAATATTTAATGTTCAAGAGGGAGGGTATTGAATAAGCAAAATTTCAGAGGTGATAAGAAACAAAGTAAAGAAAGATCATTGAAAAGATAAGTCCTAGGAAGTGGGACAGAATATTTTCTCTCGTGCTGCAAAGAAGAAAGTGGAAAAAGTACAGGGAAATGAAATTATTTTGAGAAAGTAAAGGATTTTATCTCATAGACCTGTGAATTCCGTTTATCAAAAAGTCAAAATTGTAGTACAGGCCAAAGAGTATGATTTGAAAAATTGTGGAAATATGATAAAGATTTAATAAAAGATGAACAAATTACAACTGGGTTGAGATAGGATGAGTTTATAGAGAACTAACGGAAGTTCATGATTTTCTCAAGTGCTATTTCAAAATCTGAGAGCGGGGCCTGTCCACACTGGAGTTTCTAAGTGGCAGTTGCTTAAAGCTGGAGGCAGAGTGAGGGGCTGGAGTGCGGGGTTCTTGAAGAAGTTCCTGCCAGAACTGACTACAGGGTCTATCTAGACAGGTGAGAACAGCAAATAAACCCAGAAGGAGCTAACCACTGGGGAACAGGTGGGACCTGTGGAAATGAAAGTTGGATGAGGCCAAGGAGTAGGTTTAAAGGCAGTAATTACATCGGAGAAGGATGAAAAGCAGCTGAGAAGAGACAGAAGTTTCACAGACCTCTTCCCATGTGGAAATGTTCCTGTTGACCTGAGTGAAGGTGAAGAATTTTGGAATTTAGGAGTTAAAACTTTACAAGGCAAAGGGTTGGAAGAGTTACCTATGAAATCAGAGGATTATGTATAAGGTGCCTTTTATTGCCATTAAAAGTGGGGTTTTAAAATTTACCTCTGGGCAAATGTGAAAAAAATCGTATTTTCCGGGCCTATTTCTTTTACTTGCTTTTCAAATGTCAGATGGAGTGGTTGCCCAAACTTCGCAATGTAGTGTCTTTGTGGAGGTGACTCATTACACTTAACGGCCCAGCGTGTTCGATTTAGATTCCCGGGGCTAAAATGAAGATATCGGTTCACGAAGGTGGCATTTGAAAGCAGCGTGAACTGAGACGGGGTGTGCATTCAGTGCGAAGGCAGGTCTGTGTGTCTCTTATCTTGCAGGTAATTAGAGTTCCCCAAAGACAGAAAAATCAATACATTCTAAATGAGAATAATTTAGTTGTTACTGCATTGAGGAAGCATAAAACCACCGAAAGAATCTCTGGACCTGTATACAGCCTCCCCATGTTACTTAAAATAATATTTATAGCAATGTCAAATCACAAGTGTTGAGTTATGTTAAAAATGTTCACAAGATAGATGATGACACGTAATGTGCGCAAAGCTCCTATTAGTACCTTAATGCTTGGTACAAAATAATTATTTTTGAGTAACAACTCTATTTAAAGTAAGTTAACATCTTTTACATAGGGAACTTTCTCCTCATCACTTTTCTTAATATGGCCTCAGGTTCTTTTTAGGAGGAATGCTACAAAATTTGGTTACTAGACACAGTTGTTGAAGAGCATGAACTGATGCTACATGAAGAGTGTCTTTAAGAACCTACGTACCCAGTACAAAGCCAGTACAGCACATTCTGACCAGGATGTAGAAGTCAACTTCTTTGCTGCCAGAAATGAGCTAAAATTTTACATTTTCTAAAATTATGGACAATTTTCTCATCTTTAATAGAAATATGTGTGTGTGAGTGTGGTTGTCTCCACAGCTATTAGTGAACATCCTACTGAAAACTAATGACACTAATTGATCATCTTAATGACAAGTCACATTAATATTTTTCCCTTTTATAAAAGTTTAAAAGTCCTCTAAATTTTACATGTGTGTGTGTGTGTGTGTGTGTGTGTAAAGGGTTGCAGAAAGAGAAAACATGCAACTCTCAGAACAAGAGTCATTAGTACTGCTCAACACACTACATCCCCTACGATTGCTTTGTTATTCACTACTTAACTTAGTGAAAGATGTTTTAGAATAAGTTTCACTTACAATAAAATAAAGTTCGCAAACATTGATGAAAAAGTTTGGCTGGGATTATGAAAAGCAAATTGGAAAAATATTCAGATATTTAGATAATAGAAGGAAATATCATTCAAAGATCACACTGGTTGTTACTACTTAACCCCTCTAAATGGATATTTCACATTAAAAGAAAAATAAATCTCTGTACTATTCCCTTTTATTCAGGACTGAGAGGGGTTAGAGAAAAGAAAAAAGTGAACTGTGGAAGCCTCTGCCAGCTTTTCCAAGCTAGTGAAAGAGAAGGGTGGGCACCAATAGCCCATTGTTTTAGCAAAGACTCTGAGGCTTTGGATACACAGAATTATGCCTGGAGTTGTGCTTAGTGTATTTGAGAGAACCGAATTGTTCTTTATAACAAAGTGATATGAGTATCTGTGAGGGACCTAAAGGAGGGACTTAACAAAAGGTGGGTTCTTACCAGAGTCTTGGAAAAAAGGGATGAACAACTCTATGATAGAAAATCACTTTGTTTTACTCAAACCCTTAGTAAAATACATTCTTCCCACAAGTACTTTGTGGAGTGCGTTTTAATGTATGTGTGTATGTGAACCTTGTAAAGAGATTGAATTTTATGTTCATGTCAGTAAAGAAACAAAAAGAAACTAAGCAAACAACTAAAACAGGAACAGAAACACAGAAATGGAGATCACATGGAGGGTTATCAGGGGAGTGGGTGGGGAGAGAGGGGGAAAAGATACAGGGAATAAGAAGCATAAATGGTAGGTAGAAGATAGACAGGGGGAGGTTAAGAATAGTATAGGGAATGTAGAAGCCAAAGAACTCATATATATGACCCATGGACATGAACTAAAGAGGGGGAGTGTGGGGGGAAGGGGTGTGCAGGGAGGGGGGTGGGGGGAGGAGATGGGACAACTGTAATAGTATAATCAATAAAATATATTAAAAAAAAAAAGAATAGAGGGAAAATGATAGCCAAGGACTGTGAGATGCAAGTAACATGAAGAATGAAAAAGTAACAACAACAACAAAAAGCCCCAGGAGAATTAGTTCTAAAACAGAAGTCTCCTGCAAATTAACAGAAATTGGGGGTAGCGCCCTTAACTGCAGATGATGGGTTGGGATAATCAAATGTCTTTTACTTCCTTAATTTCAAAGGAAAGAGTGACAATTGAGTTTCATTAACTGATAAACAATACAAACTCTGAAGCTAGAATTAAATTACTCCTTCTGTCAAAGGTAGAGCTATTTTAAGGACAAAGCACACCTAATAATCACATTACTTTATAGCCCTCAAAAATATTCCAATTCCCCATGAAACACCACTCTCAGATATAATAGCTTAGACACACCTTTACAAAGCCAAATATAGTTTTACATTATGTTCCAGCAATTGTTTTCTTAAGTATTTATGCAAATGAATTGTAAACTTGTGTTCACACAAAAATCTGCATGTACAGATTCATGGCAGCTTTATGTATAATAGCCAAAAATTCAGTTTTAAATGGTTGGTATCATTGGGGAGGGAGAACATTCCCCTCACCCCCAACCCTGCCTACCATTCTTAAATACTTATGACTGGACTAATAATAACATTGACATAAGACCAGATTAACAGGAGAAAAGTTAATACGTGCTCATGGGAGAATCCTGAATGATGCTCAGTGATTGATAAACCAACCAGGGTTTACACATGTGAAACAATGAAGCAATAAATTTGTGAAGAATTGACAGGACAAATATAAAGGCGGTGCTCTTTAGAAAGGAATCTAAGCAAGATTTGAATATTCATTAGTGAGGTATCGAAACCAAGTTCGGGCTTGAGTAGCAAATTAGAAAACTGACAACAAAGTTTGCTTAAAAAACAGGGTCTTTGGCCTTGGACTCCTTAACCTCAGTAATAAGGGCCTCTCCTGGTGCAGGAAGGCACCTTTCACATGGGAGATTCAGCTCCTTCTTTTAGGGGGACATGGAGAGAGAGGTCAGAGTGTTCTTTATGAATTGGTGTTTCTTAAGGAACTTTAATTCAAAAAACATCAGTATGCTAGCATAGGGCAGCCTGCCCTGGCCTCACAGTATTGTCTCTGCTCTTACTTAAATTCCTTCTTATTATAGATATAATCATGAAAAATAAGAATTAAATGAGGACACAAAGAGTAATGAGACTTAGGAATGAGTCACACATTCAAAACACAGAAGAGGAAATGAGGTCTCAGAGTAAAATTTCAAAAGTCAAATCTGTTGACTAGTAGCTAGTATCTTTTTGTTTCAATCTTCTCCACCCTTCCCAACGAGCGGGTGACTAAGTGACTGTAAATTATTGCAGATTATTTGAAACTGAGCATTCCTTTTCCCTTCCAGGGGTAAAGAATCATGAGGAGAAAAATGGGGATCAAATTATCAGTTCTATAAAAGTATCATATAAAAATATAAACAATACATTAGAAAAAACATTAGACTTAAGTCAAAATGAAGAAACTTCTTCTTCCATTGCCCCTAATACAGGTAACCCTCCTCCATTAAGTGTGTACATTATCCACTCAGATGCACATAAAGAAGTTGGAACACAGAAAGCGAAGACTTAGCTGCCTGTGCTGTTGGCTGGATGTGCAAGACTGATCCTCCGTGTGTTATTGTGTTAAGTGAAAGATACAATAAGACAAGAGAGCAAGACTTGAGACGAAAATACACGGGCATCAATAAAAATCACATTCCAGGGAAATAATATCAACATGCTTTAAGTGACTTATTTTTAATTATCATTCTGGTCTGCGTTAGTTTACTATCCATTGGCAATGTAATTGTCCAATTTTCCCCAGAAAAATAATGAATTCTCTTTGCTTGGAAAGAGAATTCATATCAGTCCTGTAAAATCAGGGTACCAAAAATTGTCACTATACTTTAGGCCTGTTTTTTTCTTGCTGATTTTTAAATGAAAACCAGGATGGAAGGATTTCCCCACTTAAGTTAATTGAAACTCATTTACTAGGCTAAAATCTATACACATAATATCCTCTGTGATTTGCTCTATTTTTTAATTGGACATTAATAAAAGGGCCAATGTCTAGCAATCAGTACATATTGAAACCTCACAAATATTTGGTGTGTGTATACTTAATTATCCCATTCAAGTGAATTGAAACATCTGTTTAAGAAAGCAAATAGTACTCCCTGTGGTGTAGGTGGGTAGCAGTTTAAGTGGCTGTCTAACTTAAACTTGTCATTTTGTCATTTACTTACAAAAGTAGACACCAGCTACTTATTTAAGCAACAGTCTGCAAAATCAGACACATTATTCCCAACGCATCTGCTACAAGGAATCTATTCCTTAATGTTAAGTTAAAAGCCGTAGGTGTTTTTAACACTGCATGCTTCACCAATTAAGTTATATTGCATATTGTACCTCATTATCCATGACATCTTATTACTGTGACTATTCCAAACATCATTCTTGGTTTCATCAGTTATTTTTTTTGAAACTTACTAGGAGTTAGAATTTCTTTAGTTTGTATAAAGAAAAAATACTAACATTTAAGTGACATTTTACTTCAGTAATCTAACAGAACTATATTTGAGGTATTCTAAATGTGTGCCCTAGTCACCATTCTCTAGTGACTATAAATTTAATATCAAATCACATAGGCCAAGATCAGACTAAAATCAGGCCATGATAAAAAACAATAGTAATTTTAGATGGCAATATATTAGTAGAGAAAAATTTCAATATGGATTTAAATATTTTCAAGATTTTGATAGTCAATGTACAGGATGAAATATCATAGAAAACAAAAGAAAGTAGTTGTCAATCTGGTATCCCAGATGGTGACTAAGGGCCCGATGGACACGGACTGTGCATGATGTGGACAGGCTGGACCAAGGGATGATTCATGTCCCAGACGGGACAAAGCAGGGAGGCATGAGATTGTATGCTACCCAGAACTGCAGGAAATTGAAAACTTATGATGTGTTTATCTCTGGAACTTTCCATTTAATACTGTCAGAATGGTGGACTGCAGGTAGCTGAAATCATGGAAGGAGAGTGAAAGTGTGGGTAAGAGGTGCTATTGTACACAGCGTGTTCTCGGTTATCAGTAGCTTCATTTTTACTCAATATATCCATAAGTGTACACAGACGTGTAATGGTTTTAATTTTATCTTCTTCACTTTTTAAATTTCTTGGAATGTGGAGGATAATTTATGAATATGTCAATAGCAACTACTGTTTAAGGTAGAAAGTTTTGAATCATAATCTTACGTATGGTATTTCGATTAAAGTTGTATCTACTGTCCTCTTTTATTACCTTTTTGAAAACCATATTTTTCTTAAAGAGCCCTCAGTTATAAAATATGGATTTACCATTTTTCTAAAATTGCCACAGTTACTAATTCAATAATTTAATAAAATACTTCCCTGTGCATGGCTAAATGTCTCATTTGCATCTGTCTCATTGTGTTCTTGTATGCAGATGCACTTTCATCAGGCTATTTATTTTTAAAGCATTAGCCAGAAATATCTAAATATGCTTGTTTGACATCTGTGAAACAAAAAGAGAGAAAACTCAATGGCTATTTTTAAAGCCACATAAAGAAAAATGAAAATGTCACACGCAAACCAAGATTGC
>VMDR010020625.1:0-17426 GCA_007922815.1 Macrotus californicus | reverse complement strand
AAAATCAGGTACATACACAGAAATAATGGAGCAAAGATGCTCACTGTGGTGGTGCTTCTAATAGAGAAAGTATAAAAGAATTTGAGTCTAACAACATTGAATTTCATAAATAATTAAACTATATCAGACCCTACAAAAAAGCATGCTTTAAAGACTGATATTATAGAACAGTTAATTAGTGCTGGAAAATATTTAGGATATGACACTAAGAGAAGCAGAAAAAATAATTGCAGACATACAGTTTTTGTGTAGGTGTTTATAAGTGAGATTTGTGGAAGAAAAAATGCAAGCAAAATGTATACCAAAACACTGAAATATATATTAGTTCAAGGGATAGGATTCCATAAAACTGACCTTATGTTTCTTATTATTTTCAAAATTTGCTTGATTGACCACATATTACTTTTGCAGTGAGAAAAATAAGTTATATTAATGGAATTTTACATTTTATATACTTAAGAAAAACAAGAAACAACTTACATGAAAGTAGACATAGAAGGAGGTGAATTGTGCCTGAGTCCTTGACTAATTAGAGGTTTCTTGGCATCTGAGAGTTTCATGTCTCCACATGCCTTTCACAGAATTTCCATGACCCTCTTTATTCCAGTCTCATCTTTATGCTGGGACCACAGCATAGAGGCCCACAAGAAAGCATCAGATATTCAAAACAATTGTTTAAGGACATTGAAGATATTAATCTATAATGCTGTTTTTGCAGCCACTATTCTCCCTAGCCCTACAAACTCCTAACCCTACTACTGACAAAATTCTTCTATAAACAGAAATCATTAGTACATACACATAAATGGTCATTTGCTATATCAATTTAAAATTATGGCTATCACTTTATGATCTTCATTATTACCATTTCTCAGAAAAAAGAAATAATTTTAGGTATGTTTTTATTTTTTATAAGTACATTTTATTTATTTTTTTAACTTTCTAAAATTGTTGTTCAAATACAGTTGTCTCCATTTTCCCCCCACCACTCCCCCCACCACAGCTTCCCACCCTCGACTCCACCCCTCCTTGGCTTTGTCCATGTGTCCTCTATAGATGTTCCTAAAAACTCTTCCCCCCCATGATCCCCTCCCACCTCCCCTCTGGTTATTATTAGTTTTTTCTTAATTTCAATGTCTGTTGTTATATTTTTCTTGCTTGTTTGTTTTGTTGATTAGGTTCCATGTATAGATGAAATCATGTTATTTGTTTTTCACTGCCTGGCTTATTTCACTTGACATACTGTTCTCCGCAATAACATGGATGGAAAAGAAACAATATTATTCCATTTAAGAAGGTGAATAATTCAGGGAAGAGAGGCACTGAGACAAACTAAAGTGCTCTGTCCACTTTTTAAAATCTGGAGTTAGGAAAAACAAGAGGCAGTAAAAAATGATAGCTGTAGGCATCAAAAAGTCTGTGGGCATCAAAAAGCAACTGTAGGAAAGAAGATAAAGTTTCACCTATAAAAACTATAACAAAAAAACTATAGAAACTGGAGAACTTCTGGCCAGGATGGAAGTGTAGGTAGATACACTTTGCCTCCTCGCACAACCAAAAGAAGGATGACAATAAATTTAAAAACAAAAAACAATCAGAACTGACAGAAAATTGAACTGTATGGATATCTGACAACCAAGGAGTTAAAGAACAAACATTCATCCAGACTGGTAGGAGGGGCAGAGACGGGTGGCTGGGGTGGAGAGGACCACATGGATAAGGCAGCGGCTGGCAGATCAGGCAGTTCCACATTAGCATGTGAATAAACCCGGAAGAACAATGATGGAGTAACTCAGACCATGCAACTCAAGGTTTCAGCAAGAGGAAATAATGCCTAAAAACCTCTGGCAATAAAAGCCTATGAAGGTTGTGACAGCAGGAGAATCTTCCAGGCTCGTAGAAAAGTTCATTGGAGAGATGCACAGGGTCCTAAAACATATACAAAACCACCCACCCACCCAGGAATCAGCACCAGAAGGGCCCAGTTTCCTTGTGGGTAGCAAGGGAAGTGACTGAAGACCAGCAGAGAGCTGAATAAGCTGCACTGCTCCCTCTCAGACCCATCCCCAACATACAGCACCACAAAGCAGGTAAGTGGGTTGCCTCACCCTGGCAAATACCTAAGGCTGTGCCCCTTACATCTTAACAGCTGCCCAGAGACAAAAGAAATATTTCCCTAATGAAAGAATAGATCAAAGCTCCAAAAATAGAACTAAGTGATGAAGAGATAGCCAATCTATCAGATGCACAGTTCAAAACACTAGTAATCAGGATGCTCACAGGAATGATTGATTATGGTGGCAAAATAAAGGAAAAAAGTGAAGGCTTTGAAAAGTGAAATGAAGAGAAATGTACAGGGAACCAACAGTGGATGGAAGGAAACCAGGACTCAAATCAATGATTTGGAGCAGAAGGAAGAAATAAACATTCAACCAGAATAGCATGAAGAAACAAGAATTCAAAAAAATGAGGAGGAGGCTTAGGAACCTTCAGGATAACTTTAAACATTCCAACATATGAATCACAGGAGTGCCAGAAGGAGAAGAGGAAGAGCTAGAAATTGAAAATTTATTTGAAAACATAATGAAGGAGAACTTCCTCAATCTGGCAAAGGAAATAGACTTTTAAGAAGTCCAGGAAGCTCAGAGAGTCCCAGAGAAGTTGCACCCAAGGAAGCACACACCAAGACACATCATAATTACATTACCCAAGATTAAAGATAAAAATAGAATCTTAAAAGCAGCAACAGAAAAGGAGACAGTTAACCTACAAAGGATTTCCCATAAGACTATCAGCTGATTTCTCAAAAGAAACCTTGCAGGCAAGAAGGGGCTGGAAAGAATTATTCCAAGTCATGAAAGGCAAGGACCTCCACCCAAGATTACTCTATCCAGCAAAGCTATCATTTAGAATGGAAGGGCAGATAAAGTGCTTCCCAGATAGGTCAAGTTAAAGGAATTTATCATCACCAAGCCCTTATTATATGAAATGTTAAAGGGACTTATCTAAGAAAAAGAAGATGATCAAAAGTACAAATAGTAAAATGACAACAAACTCACAGCTATTAATAACTGAACCTAAAAAAAAAACAAAAACAAAAACAAACTAAGAAAACAACTAAGGAACAGAATCACAGAAATGGAGATCACATGGAACATTATCAGTGAGGAGAGGGGGAGGGTGGGGCAAAAGGTCTAGAGAATAAGAAGCATAAATGGTAGGTACAAAATAGGGGGAGATTAAGAATAATATAGGAAATGGAGAAGACAAATAATTTATATGTATAACCCATGGATATGAACTAAGGAGCAGAATGTGGGTGGGGGGTGCAGAGCACAGGGGAAAAAAGATGGGAAAAATGGGACAGCTGTAATAGAATAAGCAATAAAATATGTATTAAAAAAACAAAACCAAAGGAGGGTAGGATCAAGGGTGGGAAGTGGGGATGGCTGAGTTGGGGAAGAGTGGTGGGGAGAAAATGGAAACAACTTTACTTCAACAACACTAAAAAATGTGGAAAAAATAATAAAATTAAAGAAAAACTATAGAAAGCAAGAAGAAAATAATGTTACAAGGGAGAAATTATTTTAATGAATGAGGGCTTATTTACTTAAACATACAGAGAGATCAGTTAGGAAGATATTTTATAGCTCACAGAATCATTGCATCAAGTTGATATTTAGGCCATAGGCTAAGTTTTCAGGGAAAAAAATGTACATGTGCTGATGATGAGGCATGAAAAATGAGACAGCTGCTGCCATTGCTGAGATTACAAAGCTTGCACTGCTGTTCTGAGATCAGAACCACACTGAAAAATCAGTGAGTAAGCAGGAAAATGACACAATGGTACCCTTCAACCCAACCCCCTGCCATAATTGTTTCTGCCTGAGTCATGGCTGAACTCCTAGCTCTGATGGGGGATGAAATCCACACAAGACACACTGGCTGAGAGAGGCAATGGGTGGGTCCATCAAGAGAAAGCCACTCTGGATCTGCTTTTACATTTTGAAAAACAAGGGACTTGGACAGTATATTTCCTGAACCTCTTTCAAAGAATCTCTGATTTAATTTTTTGTAGGCATTTGATTTAAAAATATGAAGTCTTTATAGTGAGAGGGTTTAGGAAGTCCTACAAGTAACCGTAAATTCCGAATGCTTTCACTTAATATAAATTTGCACACTGGAGAAACTCATTATTGATTTCTGGCCACCCAACTTCTTATGGCTGTGGTCTCACCCACCACTATTCACTCTTTTCAAAGCTTCTTGTTGCTGTAAGAGATGGGGATACTTTTCATTGTTTAAGAACATTTGAGAGACTATTGCTTGTCCCTTGAGTTGGCTGTGGTGTATTCTTTTACTGATAGTAGAATTTTGCCTATGTTTAGATGACAAATGTGTTATCTACATATCCCGTGTTTATATCTTACTTTGATTTCCTCATAGAACACCTTTCATTTTGCTTGTCCTTTGCTTTATCTGGTTGACAATTTGAGTTTTCAAAAACTAATAAACATGTTTACGGTCTCTGAAAAGTCTCTGCAGAAGGTTCTCATTCCAGTTTTTGAGTAGAAAATTGTAAATTATAATGATAATATAAGATTTAATATTCTCATTTTCTACAGTTCAAAAGTAAATTCAAAAGTCTGTAGCTATTATTATTTTTAATTTTTTGAGCTGTACATTTTACCTGAACATTTATTGGTGGAAATGGAAGTGGGAGTTATCTACCTAGGCATGGAGCCTCTCAAATAATTCAGTATTATCATCTAAATAAAAGCTGTTATTCAGAGTAGACAGCAAGGGAAATAGTTGCTTAGAACCTAGAATCAAACTAGAGTTCAGAGGTTGCTCTGATAACTTTCTAGTTTGTGACTTCAGAAAATGTAATGAATTTCTATGTTTTTCTGTTTTGTTATATGTGATAAGGGTGTAAAATTTCTACCTCATAATAGTTAAGAAGACTATTAAATGAGCCTTGAACAGGTAGCTCAGTTGGTTGGAGTATTGTTATACCAAGAGTGAGGGTTCAGTCCCCAGGCAGGGCACATAAAAGAATTAACCAATGAATGCATAAATAAGTGAAGCAACAAATCAATCTCTCTCTCCCTCTCTTTCTCTCTCTCTCTCTGTCTCTGTCTGTCTCTCAAATCAATACATTAAAAAATTAAAAGAATATTAAGTGAAATAATACCCTCAAGAGGCATTTAGTGCAATGCCTATAACTAACAAGTATCTAGGAAATGCTGTTATGCCAAATACATTATATAGGGTAGATTACATTCTATAATGGTGCTCCAGAATGTGATGACTACCATGTTTTAAGGATTAATCTGAATGATTTACTCAAATTAGTCCAAATTTCAGAATCTATGTAGTGCTAATAGCGCTCAAATTCAGGCACAGTTGTGCATAGAAATGCATGGCTGTGCAGGGAGTAAACATCACCAACCTCAGGAGCACTCATTTTACTTGATAAATACTCTTACTAATTTTTAACCAAAGGATTATTTGTCAGGAAATTAAAATAAATTATTAATTGATTGTATCATTACTAAATTAATAATATTTGTATTAATTTTTATAATAAAATGATAAACTTCAAGGAACATTCCCATTAGCCTAGAGATGTCTGTGGGCATTTGCTATTCTGTAACAAGAGATGTAAAGCCAGAGGACAGTCCTGAGGCACTAGCAAGAAAACCGACAGGTGTTGGCTGCATAAGAGCCACGGTTTTTGTTGGCTGCTTGGTGTGATTTCCAATGATCACAGTGTGTGCTCAGTGCTTCTTGATAAGATCGGTGATGTATCACAGACACAGTGAGGCTGTGTTATTTTTAAGCATTGGTGTCATGGAACACTCTTCTCAGGATACTGTGGTTTTTCAGAATCAGTTGGGAATTTTACTTTACTCCATTAAGAGTTGGGTAAGGAATATGAGCTTTTCTTCTGACCTAGAAACCAAACTTCTCTATTGTCTTCTCACTCCAGATAAAAGTAGACAGTGGAAAGTCTTCCCTGTGTCCATCTTTGAGAGAGTAATCAAAACTTTAGAAATGAGATAACTTCTCTGAAGGTTGAACAGTGCATTAAATAAGGGGGCAGAGATACTAGTGGCAACCATGCGTTATCTAAATTAACTTGACTAAATTGAACTCACAGGCGGGAAGGGCTAGATGCAAAGATTTCCCTTACATAAGAACATGAGAGTGAGGTCAAGAAGCATGAGTAGCTTGTCCAAGATCACATGAATGATTAGATATAGAGGTCTGTCTATAATTTTTTATATCTTGCATTGTCAGGCCCTCAGGTGTGTTCTTACTCCCAGTGGTCATCATGACAAGAACATGGCAGGGGATCTGTCATAGGACAGCTCTAACTGTGACTCAGACACATGGCAGATTTTTAACACTTGTGCAATTTACTTACTATTCTCTGCCTGTTTTTAGTGGCACATCTACTTTGCAGAGTTGACTACGGGATTGAAAAATGTATAAGAATTACCTTGTGCAGGGAAGGGGTTTAGAATACATATTTAATACATATGAAACATTTCTGCATGTTCCATTTCCAGTGTTCTGCCTATTTATATCACTTCTTTGTGACTTATCAACCTAAATATATTTTTATAGCTTTCTGTGAAGACAGAGGATAATGAATCTAAAAACCAAAAGTTTTCTACAAATACACATCTCACTGTGAGTTTCCTAATTCTTGACTTTTTGACCAGACTCCCTTGAAATGATTTATGACTAATTCCCAAAACAAAGATCTGTGAGTATTGGCCTACATATCTTCAGTAATAAAAGAATCCTGGTCTCATCATTTGTTGGTTTATTTTCCATTAATATTGAAGAATTTATCTTTCTTTATCTGTTTCACAGATGTTTTCTTCAGAATTCTTATCTGATTCCACAGTAGATAAGCACAATTCAGTGTTTCATAGTTCTTCCTTTCCACTAAGCATTTGGTTTCGGTCACTCAAATTTCAGAATTTAGGCTCCATTTCCAAGGCCACATGGAGACAAGCCTCAAAGCAAACTATTTAAATAAGTGGTTAATTCTGCAGCAGAGCCAAGAGGGTGGGTTTCAGAAATCCCCTGACTTCTACATACAGATGCTACATATTTCATAATTGCTAATGGACATACACATAACCACAGAGAGCTTGGCTATTTTTTCATGTTATTTTGTCTTAAAAATCAAATACAACAATTCTCAACAACTTAACTCCTATGTTTATTATAAGGATTCTCTAAAAAGTGAATTTTTAAAAAGTAGAGTTTTCTTAGCTCCATAAAAAGTGACCACTTCATCACAGACAAAATATAAGGAGAATAAGTAGAAGTAATTTAAATTTTTGTGTGTAAATTGTTCATTATCCATGGGTCAACAATGTATGTAATGTGAGACATCCTAAAATGTAAGACATTGTGCAAGGGAAGGAATTAATTAAAAATAGACTCAAACATGATGTCCACTCTTAATAGTAGACATCACTCATTACATTAATACTTACTGAGTTAACAATGATAGGTTGGCATTTGTTTGTGAGTGTGTGTGTACTGCCTGGGCTGGGAACCACCCGATTCTCCCCAGCATCCCAGACATCCCTGACGTCCCTTGCCTCATTCACGAGGGTCTAGCACTAGTCAGGGTCATCTTTTCAGTTTTAGGGCCATGTTCTCATCTTACCCTGAACATGGTCAGTATTAGGATCTTCAGTAGTTGATAGTTACACAGAAGAAGGCAACCAAGAACAAAAGGGGAGTCTACATGGAGAACTTCGCAATATAGTGACTGTGTGAATGTGTCAGTTTGGTCTTTAAGTGCCCTGAAAATTAAGTTAGAGCTCAGTCCCTTCCAGGGCTTATATTCTAGACTCCCATGTCATAATATCTCTTCATTTGTGTTAGTTTTCCCCTATTGTTCTTTTCTAATGAACACCCTTCTGGTCCTAACTTGGTCACTGTTTTAATCCTCATCTATACTATACTCATTAGCCCCCACAAATATCACATTCTGTTTTGCATCCTCTTCCCTCATGTCATCTGATTCAGGCCCACCTATTGGAGCATAACTCCAGCATCTGTATTGCTGAAGACCCTCAGCAGAATATGGGAGCCATCACGAATGACTGATAATAAGCACCTCCTTCCACCTCCCCACTCCGGTGAGGCCAGAGGCAGAAACAGTATTCTTCCCTCTCCCAATATAAGTGGCAGATGTTAAAGAATGGTAAGAGATTTGGCCTGGTTCTGGAAAGTCAAATTAAAAATTTAATACTGTACCTCAGTCACATTATGAATTAATTAATTTTGCCAAACTATCCTGGAAAACTAACACTGTGTATTGTACTGTTTCTTAGAAAAAGAGCTTTCTATCTTCCATGCAGTGGACTTTAGAATTTAACTCTGTAATTTGGACTGATCTCTCAAGGGAAAAAGGAGGTGGCCATTCATTATAGTGCACGCCAAAGGAAAAATCGGTGATAAAGAACATATGTTCTAGACTTTCAGAAGACTAATCAATATGTCCCAAAGAGAATAGAAAATGAAAGAAATTTTAAAGTGGTACAGACTTTTTAAGAGAAAGGAGAAAGGCAATCCTGGGGTTACCTAGATTGACCACAGAACACGGTATCAAAAAGTATTCATTTGTGTGCCTGTGTATGCATGCTTGCTAGTTTATTTTTTGCCACCCTTGCCTACATACCTGTTGCTTTCGATATGAATACTTGAGATTTCTTTTGGGAAATCAATCCCTTACCTACTCTTTGAAGATAGAGTTTATACCCTTAATTTAAGCTGTGGATGAAGTCAGCCTCCCTTCTAGGTATTTCAGTTATTGGACCAATGGATTCTATACAGGTTATTTCTCATTGATTTCACTCTTCTACTACTTACAACAGGAAGAGTTCAATGGTAGATGTGGTGATAAATTTTCAGTTTGGGGTAGAATAATGACAAGAAAAGACCTACTTGGCTAGAGTGGTAGATGCATGTTTTCGGGTACTATAAGTTAAGTATAGACAGAAAAGCAGGTCTCAAGAACTAAGTTAATAGCAATGACCAGAAAAGTTGATAGACATGTTCCTATTTGTGGAAGCCCCATTTTAGCTTTCCCTTTTTTTTCTAGTCAAGGCCTGATAACATCAGGCTGGGCCCGCAGCCAGTCATTCTTAACTCACAGAAGTCTAAAAAACTCTGGCCTTAACCTCTGTTCTCAAAGTTCCTGACTTTATATTCTTTTGTAGCTAAAACATAAAAACTAAGCCTCATGTAGAAGTTTAATGTGTCCCCAAGGCAACACTGAGATTTTCCCTTCCTCCCACTAAAGAGATTTGTATTTCATTTTTAGGAGGAGGATGTGGCTAATCTTAGGCTGTTTACAGGACTCCTCCAGGGGCCCTAGACTGGCAGGGTCTGTCTGATTCCATTCTATTTCAGGGTGCACTCCATGAGACCCCTTCAGGTTCCTGTTTTTTATTTCATACAAGAATGGGACATAAGCAAAATGTATACTTGCATAACCACTAGAACTCATATTTAACCCTCTGGTTAGTAACTGGGCCAAAGATGCTTCCCTGCTCTGAGAATCTGTGGCTTGCCAAGTCGCCAATATTAATGACTTCCCATGTCTCTATATTTTCTGGTTAGGATGGGGGCAAATCTTTCTTATATGATGAAACTGATTTTTTTCAATAAATAGTTTTAGGACTAACTATACATCTTGGCAGCTGTGGTGTGTAACAACTGCAGCAATGAGCATTTTCTTCTTCTTATGAAAACTGTTAGCCACATTTCTTTTAAGAAACCTTCCTTTGCCACATTCTAATCATCATATTGGTAAATAAGACCATAGTCCATGTGAGTTTGTCTTACCATAGATTATCTTACTGTTTTAGAGGGAAGACTAGGATTGTTCAATCAGAGAGGACTTTAGGACTTTTGTTAGAAATACTGAGCTTCTGGGCTTAGGGAAAGGATGGGGAGAGAGCCTGGAGTGGAAGGGAATGTCTGTGTAGCCTAATGATGGTGAAAACCCAGAGGAAGCAGAACAAAGCGGTACATACTACTGTAATGCTTGAGTACCAATCAGCCTCTAACGGAAACTAGACTGAACACAGAACTGTTAATTCAATTCAGTTTTGTTTTCTTAAACAAGTTCATAGCAGGATTTATGTAGCTATTGGTGGTATGGTACCATAGGAAATATATTCTCATTCTGCCTCTTCCCTTGGAAACTCCTTTTCTTCAAAATTCCTCTCAAGAAATTTTTCTTCTGTGAAGCTTTTTTTGATACAGCTTGGGAGTTGGTCAGTCTATTAAAATCTTCATCATATAACCCAATGACATGTTTACTTCTCTGCATTTCTCATATTGTAGATGACTGTGATTCCTGTTATCATATTTCTTTGGCACCTATTCTGTGCCACATTGGGTCAAGTTCGGGGGATTTGGTGCTAAACGAGACAAACATTGGTTGTGCTCTGTGTGAACTTGGGAGCTGACAGATTGACCATTAATGATGTGGTGTGCTTTAGCCAAAGGGAAAACTAGGCAACTGAGGAAAACGGCCAGTAAACAAATGATAACGCATGTTCGGTATTCTGGCAGTCACAAACACGGGGAAGGCACAGTATTAAGTATTGTGACTGCCAGGGACCAAGACTGGCCTCTTCAGCACAGTGTTTTGTTTTGTTTTGTTTTGTTTTAAATTGGTGGGAGCCACTTCAGTTTGAGTATACAACAGAAACATGAATGAATTTACTGAATTGATAAATGAGTCAAAGCATATTCATCTCGGAAAATTTCTTGACTAACATCACTCCACAAATATCTTAAATCTTTATTTAATATACACCTTTGCCTTAACTTATTTCTTAACTTTCGAGATTTGATGCTTGACATTCATGAGCCACACATCTCAGGTATTTAAAAACTTCATGAGTCAAACTCACAGATATATCCTCCTTCAATCAGAAAGTCACCCAAAGTCACATACCGAGTGCCATGTGCCCACAGGGCAGGCTTGGCATCTTTTCAATTTTCAAACTTTATCGTCTACATTGTAAAAATATCACATTGACTAGAACACTCATGGAAACAGTTTTAAAAATGCCTTTTCTTATTTCCATGCATACCCTGTTGTAGATTGTGTTCATGGGATAGATCAACAGTGAACTTGACAATTCACTTCTGAGCGCATCTGAAGCTATTATACTCAGGCTAAGAACCAAGGATTTATTATATCTATTGGCTTTACTTTTTCCTCTAACCCAATATCTTCAGTTAGACTTTTATTTTGCCTTATGCCAGGATCAATTTTATTTTTTACAAAATGTGGGGGAGGGGTGGGTGGCAGTTGTCATGGCATTTAATGTCCGAACAAGCAGCTTAACCTTCATTCTTTCGGTGAAGACAAGCTACCAAGGGTGGCTAAGACATGATCTCAGCTGTGCTATTGATTGATAGTTCCAGAAGAACAAATACTTTCTTCGGCCTCCAAATGAAGGTGAGTTGTTTTAGTAAAACAAGCACAACTCAGTAATAATCACAACATGGATGGCACCATACTGACTAACATTATCTGGACATGTGTAGATAAATTCAGAGCCAAGTTATTGAAATAGTTTGATTTCTCTTTGTATTCCTTCCCCTACTCAATTTCTGCTTTTCCCTCCTTCTCAACATTTTGTTTTTTAATTATATTTTATTGATCATGCCATTACAGTTGTCCAAATTTTCCCCCTTTGGCCCCCTCCACCCAGTACCCCCACTCCCTCAGGCAATCCACCCACCATTGTTCATGTCCATGGGCCATGTATATACGTTCTTTGATTACTCCATTTCCTATACTGGACTTTACATCCCCATGGCTATTTTGTAACTACCTATTAGTATTTCTTAATCCCCTCACCTCTTCAACATTTTAAGATAAACTTTCTAGAACAGATTTAGGTTTACAGAACAATTCAGGAAATAGCACAGAGAGTTCCATACATGCTACACCTAGTTTCCCCTATTACTAACATCTTGCATTAGTGTGGCCCATTTATACAATTAATCATTAATATACCAATATTGATACATCTTTATTAACTAAATTCCATACTGTATTCAGATCTTCTTAGTTCTTACCTGTTGTCCTTTTTTTTTATTGTTGCTTCAGAATCTCATCCAGTAAAACCACATTAATTTTAGATATTTGTCTTGTTTCCTGAGGCTCTTCTTGGCTGCGACAATTTTATAAACTTTTTTCATTTTTGATGAATTTGACAGTTTTGAGTACTGGTCAGGTATTTTGTAGAAAATTCCTGAATTTGTGTTTAGACTGGAATTATGTGTTTTAGGGACAAAGACCACAAAGATGAAATGCTATTTTCATCACATGATATCAAAGGTTTATACTATGAACATGACTTATCACTGTTGAAATTAACCTTTATTACACAGTTGAAGTTATGTTTGTCAGGTTTCTACCTGGTAAGTGCTTTGTCCCCCTCACCCCCATACCATAATCTTTCGAAGGAACCCACAATGCATAGTCCATACTTCTGGAGTAGGGAGTTATATGTTTCACTTTCTTGAAGGAGGAATATCTAAATAAATTATATTAGTTCCTCTGCATGGGAGTTTTGTCCATTTCCTCCTTTTGTTTAGATATTACTGATTTTTATCAGTATGGACACATGGATACCCACTTTATACTTTGGGTTTTAACAGAATTTTTTTTTGCTCAAATTCTTCTAGCATTGGCCATTCGGAGCTGCTTCAGTTGTCTCCTGTTGCTTTGGTATGCCACTACCACTGTGACTTATTTTTCTTTACCAAGCATTCTGTACTTTTGGACAATATAAGATATCCCAGGCTCTCTTGAATATTTTTCCACAGTCCTCTAGTGAATGATTGAGCTATTTTTTTAAAAAAACTAATTATTTTCATTAAAGAAGCATTAGAAACTAAGCTATGAGCATTAGATATGCTTATTAGTACTACAGTATCATTACTTTCAGGCTCTCTTACCTGAAAGAACAATGAAATATATGTATGCATCATCACCTATACATATACAATCATTTATACATGTAATTATACCTATATTAACCTAAACATGTGCTTATACTGATGTCTCTGACTAACTCACTACCACATGGATCATTATAACCTCCTCACTTGTTTATCTGTAACATCCTACTCTCAACGGCCTAAAATCCTGCTCACCAGTGTATTTATTTATTTCGATTTCCAGTAAACATGTATAGTGTTATCAGAACTGTTGATCCATATCCACGTCAGAGTCAACTCTACTAACTAGAGTGCTGTACTTATTGCATACTCTCTCTTGCTGTAGCCTTACAGATTGCATGCATTTCCAAACTTACTTGGGACAGCCATGTCTTCTCCTACTCCCCTGTTAGGTTGCTTCATACATTTGCAGCACATGTAGATGGCTTTGTCACTTTCTGCCTTCTCTCCTGAAATACCCTAACCACCTAAACTGTGTTTTCATTTGTACACATTTGGGTTTGCTCTTTGTGTCACAAACTTTAAACACATGTGTAGTGTCATGTGTCCTTGATTGCAGTACAATAGATAATAGTTTCACTACCTTCAGCATCACTATGCTCCACTCATTAGTCTCCCCTCACCCTAACAATATGGTAACGACTAATTTTTTTTACCATCTCTATAGTTTTTCCAACCTCATATACCTTGGGACCATACCACATGCAACCTTTTCAGATTGTTTTCTTCCAATATGCATTTAATGCTTGCCCGTGTCTTTAACTCTACATTTTATTGCTGAATGATATTCCATTGCATGGGTGTACCACTGTCTGCTTAGCCATTCACTATTAAAGGGCATCTTGGATGCTTCCTGTTTGGGGTGATTTGAGTAAAGCTACTGTAATTTTCATAACAAGTCTTCGTGTAGACGTAAGTTTTCAGTCAGCTTGACAAGTAGCTAAGGGCGTGATTTCTGGATTGTATGGTAAGATTATGTTTAGCTTTGAAATAGATAGTCACACTATCTTTCAAACTGCCTATATCACTCCCCATTCCCATCGGCAATGGATGAGAGCTCCTGGTTCTGCATCCTAGCCAGCAATTTGTACTGTTACTCTTCAAGAAATCGTAGCCACTCAAACAGGTATGTAGTGGTATTTAATTATAGTTTTAGTTTACAACTCTCTAATGACAAGAGGTCGAATACCTCTTTTACATTTATGTCTACCTGAACATCTTCTATGATGAGGTGTCTCTTCAGATCGTTTGCCCAGTTTCTGGTTGATTGTTTTCTCATTGTAGAGTTTTAAGGGTTATTGCTGTATTTTGTGTGCAAGTCCCTTAACAGATAAACTTGTTTTGCAAACATTTTCTCCCAATCAGAAGCGTATCTTTTCCTTCTCTTAACTGTCTTTCTCAGAGAAATGGTTTTAATTTTAATAAAATCAAACCTATCAATTTTTCTTCCAAGGATGACACTTCCGGGGTTGTATCTAAAAACTCCTCATCAAACCCATGATCATATCTATATTCTCCTATGTTATCCATCAGAAGTTTTATAATTTTGTATTTACATTTAATTTTATGATCTATTTTGAATTGTTTTTTATGAAAGATATAATATCTGTGTCTAGATTATAGGCAGGCAATGAAAACTTTGGAGTAATGTTTGGATATAGGAGAGAGGATTTAAAATCTCTTTCTCCCTCCCTCTTGCTCAGCCTGAATTTTCAGGAGTCTAAACATCTATGTGTCTTGCTAACAAATTGTGGTAAACACATCCTCTGCTTTCATATGTGGGTTAGGTGGGCCCCAAAGTAAAGATTAGAGAGTCACAGTGAGAGGTCCTAGACTCTGAGCCCAGACATCCTGGTTAGAATTTCATGTTCATCTTTTACCAGCTAATTAACCTTGGACAAGTTTTACGTAGTGTCTTGTGTCCCATTTTCCCTATCTGTAAAGAATAATGGTAGTACCTATTCATAAGGATGATGTCCAGTCAACTTAGTTAATATCTGTTAAGTGACTGGAAAAAAAACCTGGGACATAATACATGTTATAAAAGCATTTGAGACATAAATGCAAATTTAAACTCAAACTATGTCTAGATATTTGTTACTGTGCTTTTAAATATTTTAACTTTTTAAAAAACCCTTAGTCATTATTAACAGGGGTGTTTGTTCTGTGTGTACATGTCTGTGTGTTCCTGTCTGAATGACTAGAACTGGGGAAGGAAGCATGTCTGCGTCCATGAATGGACCAAAATGGTAAGTGGAGAAGGTCATCTGGAGAAGTGTGATGATTGTGGACATTGCGCCGTGAACAGGAGAGGCACGGCCGAGCCAGGGTTGGGCGCTGCAGTTATCCCACGCTATAAGGAACGCCCTCCTTCAACAAACTTACCAGTTCTGGATTTTATTTACTCATTTTTTTTTCAAGCAAGTGAGGTAGCATTTTTAGGGTGAACATTAACAAAAATACAGTTTCTTGAGGTTCGGGCACTTTAGGCTAAATTTGTCAGACTGAGACAGGCTGCTGTGGCCAATCCCAAACACTGACCCTGGAAAGAATGAACGCCCAGAGGAGCGACAGCAGTGTGCCGAGTAGTATTCATAATAAAATGGCTTTTTCCTACAGCCATGTGGAAACTTGGACTGATTTTTTCTCTACTTTCTTTTACATTTTAATTTTTTTTAATTTTATTGAATTTATTGGGATGACATTGGTGAATAAAATTGTATGTTTCAGGTGTACAATTCTATAATGCATCATCTGTATATTTTATTGTGTGTTCACCACCCAAAGTCAAGTCTGCTCTGTCACCATTTATTCCCTCTTTACCTTCTTTTACCTGCCCACAACCCCTTTTCTACTTTCTGTTTTACATGTATAATCTCTTGACTTTTTCTCTTCTGTATTTTCCCAGGATAGTTCCTACTTTTGTTTGACTAACAATGTTTTAATTTAATTTGTTACCTTCACCTTCCCAGGGCTCTTTGTTTTCTCATTTCTTTCCTAGACACTATCTATGTTCAGAAACACCTCCTGGCCCTTCCTGTCTCAAGAGGCTGCTTCATATCTGTGTTCGGCTTACTGCAAATTTCCTTATGCCAAATAGCTGTACTGATAGGAACTCCTCTAAAGGATATTAATAAACAGAATTTTTTTACAAACTAACTGAATATGCAAATCTCTTAAGAGAACTAGAAGTACATAAACCTCCAGATTATTAAAGATAATTTTTTCAAAGGAAAAAGATACGCAACCTATAACCCCAGAACATGGCTCATGTTTATATTTTTATGTGGAAGCAAAACTGAGAACAAGTGGGGTGAGCTGGCGGCCTGCAAAGTGACAGGTGCTGTCATCATTTGAAAACTTGCTTCTAAGTTGTCATATTCAATTTCATCTTGCGTGTTTGCCATCTGCTAGATCAGTGTTTCTGCCTTGTTGCTGTTGACATTTTTACCAGAAAAATTCTTTGTTGCAAAAAGCTGTCCTCTCGTTTTATGATTTAACGACATCCCTGGCCTCAGCAATGCCAGTAGAAACCCTACCCCCCACCGATTTTGACAAAAATGTCTCTAGGCGTTGCCAGGTGTCCCTGGTGGAGGAGGCAGCGCTGCACATTTAAAATATTCTTTTTTCAGGAGAGGTTTAAACCCTTTGGGAAGAGATACGGTGAGAGGGAGAACTTTAAAGTGAATGTGAATTAGAAACTTGGGTAGAACTTCAAAGAGTTATATTAAAGTTTTTGTGTTATGTGAGCCTGCTTAATCATTCCATTTTTGTACTTGGTGTTTGTTTGTTTTTTAGTAGAAATCTACAATAACCAGCAGTGCACAAGGAAGTCATATCCTGTTTTTATTATAGCAAAATAAACAAAGTCCTTTTCTTTGGAATCTCTTAGTTTTTCTTTTTCATGAACCCTTTCTTCGAGGCACGCTCATGCTAAATATTACAGCAGTTTCTGTGGCTGAGGGAAGTCAACACACACAAGACACAATCCACCTAAGGAGCCTACCCTGATGCCAGAGTCCAAAAGGACGCCTGGAGTGCTGATGTCTGTATTCTTTTGCTTATAGTTTAAAGTCACTCCTGGCTGTTGTTTTGGGTTGTGTTTGTAATGTACGCATAAAAAGGCGTGTTATCTTTGTACCAAAGTTTAAACATCCCTATTCATTAAATGCTGACTACTGAGGTCATGTCAAGTAAAGATTTTCTATAGGAAGCCCTCTTAACTCTACGTAACATTTTCCATGTTGTAAGCACTGAAATAGAACAATTCAACTTTCTTCAAACATGAGTAAGTGGCAGAAATGGATAGAGAGCCCATGAACATCTCAGAGAAACTTTAAATGAAAAAGTATATCTGGTCTGAGACTAAGAAATGGACCAGGATTTGTATAGCC
>VMDR010020624.1:0-17431 GCA_007922815.1 Macrotus californicus | reverse complement strand
GATCATTAAGCCTAAATAATTGTTTAGCATGGTAGACTATTTAGCATCCTTTCTTTACAAGTGACAGCGTACAACTCAGAGTAGCCGAGGTCAAAAAGGGTATTTGTTGATTCTTAGAACCGAGACATTTGTATAATTTTGTCTTGAGACCTGACTAGATTTAGGGTTCAATCCCATGTTATTTAGATTTATCCCTTGACTCTTAACTAGCTTAGTTCCCAGGCATATTCTCTCTAAAGGGTGACAATGATGGCCTCAGCCATTCACCAAGTTTTCTTATCTTTATAGTCCTTGATTTTTTCCCTTACTCTTAGAGTATTTATAGCAAGCTTATGACAGGCCTGTTTGGGTCAAAACCCCACACTGAGAAGTTACGTGGAGCTTACTCATTGATGACCTGAGTCTCACAGAGTGGGGAAGAAACCAGTCCCAAAGGAAATTGATCCTGGGAGGACTAAGAAGTAAGCATCCTGCATAGAACTTGTGTGTAGAACTCAAAACTAATCCAAGTCAAAAATCATGCATCCCATCGGCATGGTACTCATTACAGTACCATGTTTTTAACCAGTAGAGCCCTTTATCTAGTCAAATGTTTCCATAGACCCTTCATCTATAAAATATATAGAGGGAGAGCTGCTCTGGGAGATCACGAGGATGGGGTATGGAGCACTGAAGGAAACTCCAAAGCACTTCTTTTGCTCCTTCCTGGCACGGCAGAGCCTAAGTAGTATTCTGAGCAATCATTGAATCCCAAAGTGTGGTTCCCTGCTGTGCCCCTAAGTTAACAGCAAGGTACTAGTCTGCATCCACTTAGGACAGATGATTATGGGGGTTGGGAGCTTGTGTCTGTGGTTGTATTAGAAAAGTTAGTCTGATAATGATACTAATATTTGATAATATTTCTGCATTATTGCTCTTCATTACTGCATGTAATCTAAAGTTGACTCACCATGCTTATGACACCCCTTAGAAAACATTAGCTGTAGGCAGAGAACACACTCAGGCTAGGAGAAATATATTTCATGAATACAGGAACAGCCTCGGCAGGGACAAGAATCATCAAGAGAATAGGAAACCACTATGAGCAAATAACAGCTCTTTGTTCTTTCTTTCGGGAACCACACAGTCTCCTGCCTTTGCTTTTTTCCTAACATGTCAGCTGTAGTTTTTACATTTTCTGTAGACCAATTCTCTTGTCTCCCCTCATTCATGGGCGACCCATGGTTTTCCCCAAGTCTACTTTGCATGCTGTTCCAGTTCAAATCCAGTAGAGATGAACTCAGTGTTTGTGTATCTGAGGTCATTTCCTGGCAAATTATATAACTTACTCTAGTCCATGGTTCCACTGAGGTCAGATGCCTGCTGCTTAACCAATCAGCTATGTTTGGTGAACAGTCATGTGACACAGGTCGTATGATAGAAGCAGCTCAGCCAGGGGTGTGGATAGCAGGTACTGTAAGAAAGAGGTACAGGCAAGAGGAAATGACTGGAGTCTGTAGGAGTTGACATTTCTAGACCTTTGTCTTTCCACCTAAAGCTTCTGTAAATTGTATCCCCAGCTAGGCTCTAATACTAACTCTCAGGAGTGTGTCTTCTTTCCTCTTCTTTGAACCTCAGGCTCATGGCTTCCTTCTAGCCCCAGTTGCCCCAGCAAGAGTTCCTCCATCTCTCTGCCTACCCCATCTTTGACCTGTGCTTCCTCCATTCATCATCCAGCTACATGGGTGGTGGGAACCCCTCTCTCTGCCTTTTCTGAGAACTGAGGGAGGTATTTTGGCCATCACAACCAAATCTATGCTGTTTTTCCCCCTTCACAACCCAGATATTTGGGCAACTTAGATTCTTAGAGCTGATTCTCATGGTTTGACATGGTTTAAACTGAAATGAACACATTCCTCTTAATACCAGCATGAAGAATAATTAAAATAATCCCAGAGAATCAAGCTGTGGTTTGATATCAGCCGCCAGTTTCTCTTCTCTTGCTGTAGAAAGAATTTCTTCCATGTTAAGAGTTCATTCTTTTGCTCTTATTCCATGAGGATTACTGTGCCAATTATAAATGTATTGTCCATAAGACCATGACTCAAAGATACCAGAGATAAGAACATTTCACTTGACTTGTAAACTTAAAACTGGTCCTATTTAAAAATAACAAGGACCACTCTTTTGCCTCCTCTTACCATTGAACGATTATTTCTTCATGGCCTTTCACACCTGTTTATGAGAGATATGAGATCAGGCTGTCCTTCAACCTCATTCTGCTGATGAGCTCAGTGCCAGTTCCTCTGGGGAAATTCTCTCTTGTTCCAAACAAGGAAAGGAAAAGCAAGGACACTAGCAAAAGGAACACGTTTCCAAAGTAATTTCCATTATGTTTAATCAAAAAATCTGGAAGATCAGCATCTTTGTCTGTTGATGGAACTCTTATAATTGACTTCTCTCCTGAAGTGATCAAATTAAGGGTGGCCTGAGATGAAGCACGAGCTGAGTGCCCATCCATACTTTCTCCCTCCTCTAGGCTTTTGAACATGCATCTCCTTCTGAACTAGAAAGACGGCTCTCCCTCTCTGCTCCTTTACTGAAGGAGAGAATTCTTCCCATCCTTCATGTCTCCACTAAAATGTCAGCTCTCGTGTATCCATTGCCTTTCCATCTCAGATCCCTATCAGTTTCCTTCACTGAAGTTAAACTCGTTCATAATTATTTCAGTGAAGTACTTTGACTCTTTTTCTCTTTAAAAATTCTTTATTGTCTGTCTTTCCAACAGTAAGGTAAGGAGCGGGGCACAGTCTGTATTGGGTCCCTATAACCCAGGACTGTCCCTGGTGCATAGTGAGTACACATTCAACACTAATGCAGGGTGGCTAAGTGGCTCGTTCTTAGTCAGATCACCAACTTCTTTTTACTGCACACTAGTTTGTTTTCCCACACTCTACACTATACTTCTCTTGAAAAGTTACAGTAAGACATGAAGAATTAGGAAATAAATAATAAGGAATATTGGCTACAAAGTGGATGGTGGTACCAAGACAGCATAAAATACAGTGTCCGGCAGAATACCTACTTGAGTGTGGCTGGTAGGGTAATAATTTATAGTTGTAATTTGAACATTTCACCTAAAATGTCATATGGTATGCTTGAGTGTTATATTGTTATGTTACAGAATTATATGCTTATGATTTTGTAATAAGAGATTTTGTAATAAAAAGGGGGCATTATCTGTGCCAGACCCTGTATTTTCCCTGAAATGCAACATTCATATTTGCCTTTCTTTTTGAAAATCTAACTGGATGGTCAAGTTCAGGTCTGAAGCAACTGATTTTCTTGAATGTTAACTTTACCTACTCAGGAGTAATAGTTGATTTTAGATGGAATAATAGAGAAGTTTTGGGGGTGAACCAGATTTTTGCAATGTCCCCCTTCTCTGCATGTTGTTAAAAGCAATATGTTGGGAAAAGGGTTGATTGCTTAAGGCACATTGTTTATGCTACATCACTTAGGTCTGATGGAAAAGTTCCTAACAGTGGTTTTCTTGCTAAAGATACGGTTTATGGATGAAGAGTGGAATGTGATTTTTTGGTAGGGCATCATCATAATTTAGGTGGACTCCAAAGAAACTTGATCTTGGGAGAGGCCAGGAAAAATATGCAGGCCCATGGAGCTTCTTGAGCATTAGCACTCAATTCTCCGTCAAAACAGAAATGCTTTCTGCTTTTAATTATTGTCCTTATTCAAGCCAAGTTAATTACTCTGGGCCAGACTGGAAAAGAAAATTCCCAGGAAGTCTGATTGATAGATTGGTAGTGTGTTTTCTGAAGAAGATACTGAGAAGTCCTTAATGAGTTAGTGTTTCAGTATAACTTTTGCAACAGAATACTAAGGGACTAAGAGGAAAAAAATAATTGATCTTTGGCAGCTGTTCCCCATCCTAGTACTTGACAATCTGCTTCTTATTTAGTTTTCTGTTATGTAAAAGCATGGAATTCTCAAGTTAAGAAATATTGATCACTGCATGACAATACATATGTAACAAAATGGTATTGCGTTGAAAAAGCTCTCCTTTTAAAGTGAGATTACTGACTATTTCGTTATTGAAATGTGTGGTCTTTTTACTTAGAAAATAATGAGATCTTCTTAAACACAAGTTATTTAAAGGTTAAAGTAATCTTAATTTTAACTATTAATATTATTAAGAACAGATTTTTGACCAAGTACAACTGAATGCAAACAAGAATGAAATTGGAAAAGCAAATCAGTGGCTGGGAATGCAGCTATGCACTGAGGGCTGTCTTGGCCAAAACATGTAGGTTCACAGCAGCCCTTTGCTGTATTGGCAGACCCACACATTTTTGGAAGGTCTGTTGATTTCCCAGACTTCATGGAATCTAGATCAAGTTTGTCAATTTCCCGTTTCCCTTCCAATGATAATCCCGCCCAGGGCTGAATTAGGAGCACTCAGAGTGTATGGCCCTCCTATCCAGCTGGATTGCTCCTTCTCGGAGTTGTCAGCAAACAGAAGGACTTACTCTTTGGCCATCATTGGTCTAGAGACACTTGTGGAGCCAGATGTACAGTTACCTAGTTTATTGGCCAGACATCTACTAACTGAGGGTCAGTCCCTATACTGGACACTAAAATGTCATAGCTTCCCTTTTCAGGAAATATGGTTTAAGTACCTGTAATGAACAATCCAAGCAAATTAGGTAATTTAAAATTATTACATTATTTTTGGTAGATATTGGTAGTCTTCTACATTGAGTGAAGACTATATGTCCTCTCCTTCTCAATCTTATTACCAGGCTGTGGTAAAAACAAGTCTCAGACAAATTCTGCCATCCATGCAAACATGTATTAGCAGCATCCACAAAAGCCAGCCAACTGTTGTTAAAGCTCTTTGTCCTTTTAATTAAAAAAAATTATTTATAGAGAGAGGGGAAGGGAGGGAGAAAGACAGGGAGACAAGCATTGATGTGAGAGAGAAACATCAGCTGGTTGCCTCTCGTACGTGAACACAACCAGAGACCCAACCCACCATCTAGACATGAGCCCTGACCAGGAATAGAACTGGCAACCTTTCACTTTGCAGACTGACACCCAACCAACTGAGCCACACTGGTCAACTCTCTTTGTTCTTTTAGAGGTTCTGATGGCATCTTGCATCAGAACAAGTGCATTATTTGCAGGAGTCAGTTAACCTTCTATTTGGAGTCTGGCAACTGAGATGTCTGAGTCAGCTGCTTAAGATTATTTAACAATCAGATCTGGGACACTCTTCCTAAGGATAGAGGCCACTGGGCTCCCAAAGTCTGTATGTGCTTTCATACAGAGAAAGGCAGGGCCTCGGCAATCTATTGAACCGGCCTACATGGAGTGGGTACCTCCAATTTACCAATAAAAAAATCATTTCTAATGTCCATCATGGTCATTGACAAAACCTCTTGTGTTGATCAGAGATAAATAGCTGTAACTCATGTTACCTTTTGCTTAAATACTAGCTGGAAGGTATATTCCTGATTAGGGCAATTGACCATTTCTGAGATATAGATTAAAATTAGCATACACATTTATATCACAACATTTGTGTTGAAGTCTACAGTAAATCACATGATACATAACAGCATTATACTATATAAAATCAAGTTTCTTCTTTGTAAAATGAGAATAATAATACTGCTGATCTCAGGGAGTTGTGAAGATTTTAAAAAGATAAGATTGCTTAGCACTGTGCCCGGCACATGGTCCTTCATAAATGCTAATCATTATTACCTAGAAATTGAGAATAACATTGTAACATATTGTGGAATTATTTATTTGTTCTTGACAAATTCTGACACTCTCGGAATAAAAGGGGATAGAGAGATATTTGCCTTCCCAGCAGCAGAAAGGCATCCGTGTCATCTTCATTCTTTGTAGCTGTGCTCCCTACGACCAGTGGTATGTCCTGTCTGGAAGCTCCATTCCATTCTTGGGAGTAAAAAACAAGCACAAAAGTCTACTGATGTCATTGCCCTCCCTCCATTGTCTCAGAAGTCTCTATGGCTGTATCATTTAGAAACAACTATGGTAAGAAGTAATTACAGTGCAGAATCTGCTGTGCTTCTAATCTTGTATGATGGCCAGCAGGTGTGAACCAAGAAGCTTGGGAGGAAAAGCTGAGCTATGAAAACTGTGATCTTTATTTTTGTTATTTATTTTATTTTTTATTGTTGTTCTATTACAGTTGTCCCAATTTTCCCCCATTGCTCTCCCCTGCCCCTAAACCCGCGCTCCCATAGCCAATCCCCACCCTGTTGTCCATGTCCATGGGTCATTTTTACTTATTCCTTAACTAGGCCCTTCCCCTTCTTTCCTCCCTTATCCCCTGCCCCTCTAGAAGCATCCTTCCCAACAGCGCTGTAGGCTGGGCCTCATTTGAGCAGCACAATAAGAATAACTGAGATGCTAGAGCCACCAATCTGGGGTGTTTAAATGCACCTAGACCTTGTATTAAGTGTTTCTGTAAACTTGTCAGGTAGTCCTTTTATCTCCATTTTCCAGACACAGAAGCTGAGACCTAGGGTGATGGAGGAATTTGCCCAAGGAGATTGGGTAATTAGAAGACCCAATGGGATTCACCCCTAGGTTGCCTGTGTGGCGCAAGGTCTGTGCCCTCTGATGCAATGTTGCTCTTGGTCTTCCATATGCATGTCCATGCTCTGAGGAGAAGCAAGCCCACCAGATTGCAGTATAGAGTGCCAAAGTCTTAAAAATGCCTGATGACTGATTAGAAATCTCCTTGCCATTCCCACAGCCTAGTTATATTGCTTCTACTGAGTTCTGAAAAACCCAGAAGGCCTGCTTTGAGCTGTGAAGACACTGGAGCTTGACTTGTCCTGAATTATGTTTCCCATATTGCTAGAAACCCAAGATAGGAAACTTCAAATTTTGCAACATATATCTCTCACTTGGAGAGTTCTCTGACCTTTATTAAATGACAGAAAGAAAACTCAGCTCATGGCACTTGTAAAAGAAGCCACAGCATCCCTGGATTTAAATCTTGAGACAAAACAATTGTATTTAATGGACTTTTAAAAATCCTGGAATTTGCATTTTGAATGTATTATACATCACAAGAAGGATTTTGATGGTGATATCATAGCCAACACCATAATCACATCCTATAATTTATATAACTTCAACTGCTGTCACTATGTCAAAATCATGATATGCTATATACAGAGCTTCTCTCCTGAAGGAAATTGAACATCCTGAATCAAACTCCTGGGGGCATTTGTAATGACTTGGCAAGTCTGGCTACCTTGATGGGTAGTCAGGGTTAATAAGTGGATCAAAACTTAAAATATACAATCAAACAAGTCAGGGTCTTCTGAAGGCAGACCACAACCAGGTGGTTGAACCTAGGAAAGGAAGGTGAACAATCTGGGAACCCCCACATTCCAGGGAACAGCAGTGATATCTGTGCTCAGTCTCAAGGCCTTCCAATGGCTGTCCAACTAACCTTGGGGCTAAGAGTTCGCATGCTTCAGAAACCCCGCCTCTCCTCTGGACCTCTGCTCAAAGGCTGCTTTGGAGGGGCCAAAAAGGGAAGCAGTGATATCATTAGGTATTTCTTTACTGAACTTTTACTGCTTCTTTTCCCTCCAAATAATCAACTTTTAGTTTTTTTATATTTTTTTAGTTAAATTTATTGGGATGGCATTGGTTAATAAAATTATATAGGTTTCGGGAGTACAATTCTATGATACATCATTTGTATATTGCATTGTGTGTTTCTCACCTAAAGTTAAGTCTCCTTCTATCACCGTATATTTGACCCTCTTTAGACTTTTCTGCTTACCCCTTTCCCCATGGTAACCACCATATGATAGTCTGTAAGTCTTTGTTCGTCTTGTTTGTACATTTGTTGTTTTCAGTTTTATATCCCACATAAAAGTGAAATCATATGGTTCTTGGCTTTTTCCTTCTGATTTATTTCACTTAGTGTAACATTCTCAAGATCCGTTCATGTTATTGCAAATGGCAGTATTTTGTCTTTTCTTATGGCTGAGTAGTGTTCTATTGGATGTGGTTTTCTTTTTTAAGAGTAGATGATCAAATCTACCTTCTTCCCTCCATGCCCAATCCCTGCCAATGTTCACCTCCAAATCAGAATTCCTCAGGAGAGATTTGGGGCTATTAGAATGAGAAAGAGAGGCCCCAGGACAGTGCCTGGAATGAGAGAGGGGGCAGAGCAGAATTGCCTTGTTTAAGAAAAGAGGACAAATGAGAAAAACAGCCTTGCCTCCTAAGATTAGAGGGGACAGCAGGCTCAGCAAAGGAGGTGGGGGGCTGATTCTAGGTGTGTAAAGTGACTTCAGGTCTTTTCAAGGGCAGGGGTAGCTCTTATTTAATTTTGTGTTATTTTTACTACTGCAGTGTAATCCCCTGCATCCTACGGAAGCCTACCACATTTTCTCCAAGGTACCAGAGGAGGGGTTTTAGGGCAAAACAATAGGAAACTTCCAATTTTCTACATCTGTCCCCCACCTTAGGAAGGACAAGTGGGGCTGTGCATATAGGGGGGCGAGGTAGTCCACAGACAGAATGAAGATAAGTATATGGGGAAACTAATGGAAGATAAGGGTTATTTTGCTAAGATTTGTTATGAAGACTCAATCTTGTGCAGAAACCAGGGTGATGAGTATATCTCCCATGATTAAGAGTCATTTTCCTACTCCTGGTATGGGAGAGAAAAGGGGGGCACCTTCAAAGAGGGAGATCTATATGCAGCCTTTAGGCAGAAAAGGGGGAGGGTAGAGAGCTTTTCCCGTGTCTACTGTTTCTGAATTGCTTTCAACTCAAAACAATCCTTATGCCAAAGTGGCATATTTTACAGCGGCATGCTCTGATCCCCTTCCGGTAAAATAGCCTTCACTTGGGGGAACATGATTTTATTCTTATTAGAGTTAAATCTATTTGCCTAACATTCATTCTTCATGTCTCTGCTTCCCTTCGCTGCTCTGGCTTCATGGCCCAGTTATACAGTATCTTTAGTTTTACCTTTAGTTTAGGTTATCTTTAGTTTACCCCTTGGTCGCCCCAATTTGTAGCATCACAGCACAGGGTAATACCCAAGTCTTATGTCCACTGTTTTTTCCTGGCCCAGGAGCTGAAGCTTAATAGATACTTAGTAGGTAAATAATTAATAAAGAACTAAATTATTAGTTATGATAGGTTCAAAACTAAGTAAATAAACATCACTGTGAATGTGATGTTTATCACTCAATTACAACCCAGTGATTAAACACTTAGCAATTTCACATTCACCTGATCCATGATTTTTTGTGATTTTTTAAAAAATCTGATTTTACACATGGGTTATTAAAACCGAGGACACATGCAATGATGCCTCAAAAGAGTGTGTGTCTTATTTATCTTAGCATGTGGCCAGCATTCCCAATACTCACATGAATGCCCATTGTGTGATTGATTGAATGAATGAGTTTCTAAATATATGATTTAAACTTATTGTCTTTATTATATTAGATCTTCAGATTTCCCAATATGGAGATGTGGAAGCCACTGTTATTAGAAAGAACTCTGTGGTTTTTAATTTCAGTTAACGAAAAGAAAGATGAAAGCGACCAAATTTTACCATCACCACATACACGTTTCAGAGCTTATCTCTTCTTGTGGGTGTTTCATGCACACACAGGTTTGAATGAGTTTACAAAACTCACAACACATTGAATGACAATTGCCTTGAGTTTCAGATCAGTTGAATTCAGAAATAGCTCATTTGAGTTAGTTATGGCTAACAAGCTATCCAGGTAACAATATGATGTGAATCTCTTGGGTGACAACACCCCATCAGCCCAATTCCATCACCTCAGAAAATCTTTCAGGGCACTATCATTAATTAACTTAGGGCACCATTAGGAATTTTTTAAAAAATCTAAATCACCACAAATCTTTCATTTTCTCTTAAAAAGTGGACCAGAAATGCAAATGATTTCTATCTATGAAACTGGAAGGTAGCTATTAATACGCTTCTTTTTCTTTAGCAACCCCTACTCCTCCCTGCTGGCAACCACTGTAGACTGCTCCATCCCCAGCACTGTTACTGCAGTTGCCATGAACATCCTTATAGTGGGCATCCTGTTGTAGTCCGTGACTCCGTACTTTCTTTAATGTTTTAGCTGTCTGATCTCCTGTGTCAATCACAGCATAGATGTGGGATGGGGCTTTGAAAATCCTTTTATTTTTGTGCCAGTGTTGGGCATTCATGATCTAAGAAAGGTTGCTCCTTGACATAGTGAATCATCATCTACCACAATTCCTCAGTCTGTTGAGGTGACAGGGCTTGGCTGATTCCTCCCATGGGCTTTGCCTGGACATCTCTTGCCTGATTGGTTAGGAAAGTCCCACTACCACTAAAGTACTACTCAGTGATGAAGCATGGGGGAAGATCCCTATCAGAGGATCCCTATGCCTCAGTGCCCTCAAGTCTCCTGATATCTCTGTAGTGATTGCCTTCTTCTTAATAACCATGAAATTCCCTCAATGAGGATGAGGGGGAAGCCTGGGGAAACTGAGGAACTGACCATTATCCCTCTTAACACTGTGCTATCAGTGACTACACCCCAGAATTTCTGAATCTTGACAACTGAATGGACATTAGAAAAAGAATCACTGAACTTGGAGTTTGAAAACTGAGATTCAGGTCTTTGCTCTGCTCCTCATTGGCCATGTGCCCTTACATAAATCACTTTTTTTTTCTGGGCTTCAGTTTCCCTCCCTCGTAGTGTCAGATGCTATGTGAACTACATTGTGTAACAAAAAGTTGAGGTGGTGACACTATGCATATTAAAAATATTCACATTATAACAGTCATTGCAGTAATGACTGAATTTGCCCCCAGCAAATATTCCCAGATACTTACTGCTAAAAGTTTTCTCCATCATTTCTCAGTATCTGGTATGTAAAAGACATTGAATAAGCTTTGTCAAGTAAAAAAACAAAAAAAACATTCTCTGGTTCCATGAAATACTGATTGAGGAACCAAAAACAATATTAATAGCATCCATTGTTGTTGACAACTCACTGTTGGCCAGGCACAGTTCAAAGAGCCTGACACATGACTATAGGTTAAATTATCTCTAAATAATGTGACATTAATATATTTAAATATAAATTAAATGTATCATTAACTGAAAATATACAACAGTCTTGCAAGATAGATGCTATTGTTATCTCCATTTGCAAATGATAAGACAGTCGTTGAAAGGTTGAATAACCTTCCCAAGTACCCATTAGATGTTGAAAAGACAACAGTCCTTTCTGCAGTAGAATGTAAATGTTTTGAAGTAAAACCAGCAAGGTATTTGAGCATAGGGACACTTGCCTGGTTCCTGAACACCCCTGGGTTGCTCTCTGATAAACACTGAGTGATGTGATGCTGAACTTCCATGGTAACCAAGTGGAGGCTGCTAGCACTGTAAGTTATGCCTGGTTCTGAATATTGTTTGTGAGCACATCAAAGGCCCGAGTTCTCCCAGATCTCTGTGCACAGCCATATTCAGTGAGTAGGCTGGGAAAATCCACATGACGATGCCCAAATCAAAATGTTTTGCCAAGCATGCTTTCTCCCCCCTTAATTGAGAAACCTATGGTTATTTGGATGGAAATTTAATCTGAACCTCTGATTCATTTACTCATTAAACTGCTATTTAGTTCTAACTATATGAGCTGTTAGAGCTTTCACTAAAGCTCCTCTAAACCAAAGTGAATTATAGCCACAGTCAGTGAGGCCAATTTGAGACACATCTAAAGTGAACCCGAGCTGGGGCTTGAGGGCTCTGCAGGTTAGGCTAAGTGAGCGAAGGCATACAGACACGGACGTGGCAGGCACCAACCAGCGCTATTCCTCTGTGCTTTGAGATCCACCCCTGTTGTTCTCCCAAAGGACTGCGTTATGGAGTTTTTGGAGAAAGAGTCAAGCCAACTTCTTATAAAAGGAGGGATGTTTTCTTTTTCCTTTCTAATAAGGCATTTGTGTCACTTATAGAGGTGGCAGGGGTATACCATGCTGGGTAGGAAAACAGCCCTGGAGCCAGAGGGCCTGGGTTCCAAGGCTCTGCTCCTTAGCAGATGTGCCACCTGGGACTGTTTGCTTAGCACTTACAGTTTCATCATAAATAAATGGGGGTAATGATAGACCCTGCCCCACTGGGACCTTGTAGGGAAAACTGAGGTAGTGTCCTCTCCCAGGGACCCAGGAACCTGCCTTCTCCCTGTCACCTGCAGATTTTGTGACAGTCTGAAGCAGGGTTGCTCGCTGCTCCTGCAAGCCAACAATTGAACATCCATGTCAGGGGTTGCAAATGTGAATGTTCCCAGGGGCCAGGCTGGTGAAGTTAGTACATGGAGAACCCTGAGTATAGGAAAATAGGGGTTGGGCTGGGGAGACAGTGGTGACCTACAGCATGCACACACCATTTAAAAGTATTCATTTCAAGAGCTTTAAAAACAGCTGATGTGATGGTCATATGAAACCACAGACATAATCTGCTGGGGCTGAGAATTCCTTATGCCTGACTCTACCGTTCACAACTTTCTTTTGCCTGCTTCACCTCCTGCCTTCCAGCATCTACTTCTTCTACCTTCCTCAGTTATTGAAGCCCTTGGCATCCCGCTGCCTGCAGGCAAGAGCCCTGGCAGCTGGCAGAGCAGCAGCCACACCCCAGTCTCTCTGCACTTAGCACTCACCCTTCACATCCATCAGTGCTTCCACCTCTGGAGCCTGGCCTTGCCTGCCACCATGCTCCACGTTGACCTGGCACCACTCTATGTCCTGCAGTCCTGTGGCAGCAGCCTGTCATCTAGAAAGGGCTTCTCTTTCTTGGCTGTTTTCAAGGGCGTCTCTCTTGCCAGACAGTACCAGACACATGAAAGGGATTCTGGAATCTTAGGTTGTCTGAACTGAAACTCAGAATCCTGCGTCCCACTGTGCACTGTTAATCAGCCATTGCCTTCAGGGACTTGAAGATTTTACTGTTTAATCTTTATTCTTATATTTTTATTTAACTTTCTGTTATGAATAGTCTATGAAGTTCCTTAATGAGGAGTTTATTCCTCTGAGGTCTGCTCACTCAGTGAATGCCTACATAGGATAGATGCTTAGAAAACATGTCCTGGTCAGGTGATACGGTCTTTCCTCCATCACCAAGAATTCGCTAATGTTTACAAACACATGGCTTATTTGGGGCATGGCATAAAGCTGTCCACATCTATTTCTTGGTCTCACTCAATGTTCAATAGGAATATAAAGAATTGACAGAGGGTATAAGAACCATTCTGGACCATATGAGGGAGGGCAGGTATTGTCTGAATTCAGAGCAGGTGCAAAGACAGAAACATGGAGACGAAGATGCGAGGAAGAGAAATGCAAGCTCAATTCACATGTGATTAGACATTTTCCATTTTTAGTCTCATGGCTTAAATTTGCATAATTCTTTTAAAAAGAAAAATTAATTATTTATGACTGTAGCTTTTAACCAAACTGTGCATTTAAAGTAATCACTCTGGGTGATTTAAATAAAATCTTTTATGTAAACAGTTTATGCTCATTAGAATGAGAAAACTGTTGGTTTATTCAATTAAAAGGACATTATTGCCAGTTTGGATTCTCTCTCTTTTTTTTCCACTTCAAAATAAAGGGCAGCCACATCGAGACAGATGGAACTTAATTAAATTGTCTCAAAAAGTGACCAGATTTTGCTATTTTTTTAAATTTAAAGATGATAGATTCCAGAAGCCTTTTCAAAAGCCAAACCAGTATTTCAGAATACTAAACAGAAGTTCTGCCCTTTACTCTGACAGGCAATGGGTACCAAAATAAGTTAGCTCCCCAGCAAATGTGTGTGACTTCCTCACCATCCCAGCACGAGTCAAAGATGGTTCTAATCAAAGCTCTCCCACAGTATGATCTTTCAAAATACAAAAACTTTGCATCTGCTTGGTGTGCTTTCATAGGTTTCAGCATTTACTGTAGGTAAAGAGGCTCTTCCCCTGAAACCTACTGTGATTTCAGAATGTTACTATCCTTTACTTCCTGGCTAGTTCTCTGGATGTCTATGGTACATGATACACTCTGGGAAAAATGACATGTGACATTTTCCTAGAGCATGCACTCAAGGGTGTGCAGGTAACTAATGCCAAGGTCCATGTTGGGCCCTCCTATGTGTTGGGGTAAAATGCTTGGAAGCCACAGACCTGCTTCCATCCCAGAAGCAAGACCCAAAGCCAATCTGAGCAGCCTTGGCACTCAAGGGCCAGGGGGCGGTGCTGGCTGGATTAGTAGAGACCGGGCATACTCCTGTCCCGAGGTTGCTTTTGGAAAGCTGCTCAGGTTTTCTGGATCTCTAAAATAATGTGGTTGAACTGTCTTTTTTTTCCTTCTTAATTAGCAAAGCTCTTTTATTAAATGAATTCATAACAGGCATCATATGTAAAATAAATTGGGCCTCTGTTGCTCAGTCTCTCTGGTTCACCTGTGGTTCCCAGAATTTGGGGGCTCCGCAGAGCAAATTTCATGAACCACTGGTCTAGATAGTTGGTAACATGTTGTCATAGTGACTCAGATCTCTCTGGTTGTGCAGGAAATCCAGCTCAGTGTGTGCCTAAGGAGAATCTATTGCATCATAAAACTGGAGTGTCAAAGTGTCTATCTCTTCAGGCATGGCTAGATCTAGGTACCCAGAGGTTGTAAGGAATCTGCCTCTTGCTATCTCTTGCTCTGTTTTCCTCTGTGTGGATTTATTCTCAAGTGAGACTACCCCCTTGCCATGTCAGAACTGCCCTCAACAGCTCCAGGTTTACCTCCTGCAACTGGTGGACTTTTCACAGAAGGGGAAATTTCTTTCCTTATGGTACTAGTTAAAGCTGTGGCTTCAGCTACAAGCTTATCTCTTCCTGATCAATCACAGCAGTCAGCAGGTTGGAGGTTTCTAATTGGCCAACTGTAGGTCACACATCACCCTTGGTTTGGGGGAGAATGGCTCATCCCCAGTCCAACCAAAAGACCTGAGGGTTTTGTCTCACAGGTGAATCAAAGTGCTTTAACAAAAGAAGGGACAGATTCTGTTCAGGGAAAAAGGTAGCTAACCTCTCCAGCTTGCTTCCAGATCTAACAATCTAAAAATCTAAGCAAATCCTACTACTTTTCTTGTGCATCTATGGAGATTTTGTTCAAGTCTGGGGAAAGAGAACTTGCACCTCTGTGGAGAAGAAACTGATGTTTGTATAAAGGAGAAAAAGTACAGGTGAGGTCAGGGGGAAAGGCAACAAAGGAGAAGAAGATAGAAAATAGTAAATGCTGACCCATTACAACCATCCTGAATTCAGTCACCTTTCTAGGAAGGAAATGAGTTACTTGTTTTTGTCCTGTTATCATAAAGACTTGCTGGTTCCACCTCTGATATCTCCTGTGCTGCACTGAAGTGGGAGCCAAGACTGTAACAGGTCTTATTCCTCTACTTCCTATGCTCTTTGCAGCTGTTTGGCAAGAGCTCCTTAAGCTCATGTTTTAACCAACTTTTGTATAAATGCCCAGAATTCACGGCTGATTGAGCTACTTGAGCTTTGCAAATGTAGACATTGCTGATATGTCTTTGTTAAAGGTTTAGTAGTGAGGTGGTTTTGGCTATGTGAGCCATACCTACAAAACCCTGACCTCAAGTGTCTTTCTGAGAGAAGCAGAGTTCTGGGACTAGATCATGGTCCTGGTAACGATGGAGCCAAGGCCTCTAAGAGTCCTGAGCTAGAACCCTACTGCATGAGTTGGTACCTCACTCAGGAGCCCTTTTGTCTAGTTCAGTGACCTTGCAGGGAATGCTAAGTCGATACTTTAGCTCAGATACTTGCTACCCACATTAACTTGTTTAAGTCATTCCCATGAGGTACGGTTTCCTTCCCTGTGAGATAGAAATCATGGAATCTACTTTCCATTATTGGGTTGATCAAAGAGTGCATTTAGGTTTTTATGTAAAATAAAAGATACATTTTTCATTTTCACCTATAACTTGATTGATTTGGATATTCTGAGTATGTTGGCTATCTTTCATGTGACATAAAATATTGATTTTTCTCAACTAATATCTCAATTTGATTGCTATCAATTTCAACTGGTCTACCCAACCGTGAAGCATTATCCAGCGAGAAATTTCCAGCATGAAATTTCACAAACCACTTCTAATGTGTTTGGTCAGTCATAGCACCTTCTCCATACACTGCACAAATCTTCCCCCCCCACACACACACACATTTTGGTTGTGTTTTACCTTTCTTGAAATAATAAAACATAATATGCCAAAAAGTTACATAATTTCTTCCATCTTCATATTAAAATGGCTACACAAAATTTCACCAATTTTGATAAGTTTTGTTTTATATGCACACTGATATGACGGTTGTCCCAATACAATCTAACAAAAGTGTTTTGAAGGAAGTTAAAGACAACTAGGCACTACTAGAGCCATCTTACAGAAAAAAACAAACGAACTTTTTGGCCAACTCAATACTATTGCTGCTTAATGAACAACCCAAAACAGAATGGTGTGAAACAACCATTTTCAGATGCTCACAAATGCTGTGGCAGGAATCTGGACAGGGGACATTAAGGATGGCTCACCTTCACTCCACCCTCATGGGGCCTTGCTGAGAAGACTCAAAGGTCAGGGTGCATGGATCACTGGGGACTAGGGTCACCCAGAGGCATCTTTATGCACATGTCAGGTGGTTAATACTAGCTGTTGACCAGGACATCAGGTGAGCTATCAGCAGTAAACCCACACTGGCCACACCTACATCATCTTGCTGTGTAATTGCTTTCCATGGACTAATTTAAGCCTCCTCACAGCATCACAGTGGGGTCTCCAGAGCAAGGCAGAAGTGCATGACATGTTTTCAATGTATCCCTGGATGTCTCATGATGCCATTTCCCTCATACTCTCTAGATTGAGGCAGCCACAAAGGTCTTCCCAGTTTCTAGAGATAGGGCATAGATTCCAATACTTTATAGGAGGAGTGACAACATTGCATTGTAAATAGACTATGGCCTGGGGGATATGGTTATGGCTCACCCTGGAATATGCAATCTTTCATATGTGCAAATTATACCAATTGATATCAATTACAAGAATATTGTAATAATCTTGCATCCCTGTGATAAACACTATTTGCTAATATTTTTTTCTTTTTATATATTGCTAAATTCAGTTTTCCAAGATTTTATTAAGGATTTTTTCTTCTATATTCACAAGGGATTTCAGTCTGTAGTGGGTTTTTTTCCTTTTAATTTGTCAAGTTTGATAATGCTGGTCTAATATAACATGTTAAGAAGTATTTTCATCTTACCTTCTGAAAAAGTTTGTGTAAAGTTGCTGTATTTATC
>VMDR010020623.1:0-17428 GCA_007922815.1 Macrotus californicus | reverse complement strand
CAATGGTTTCTTGAAGTACTTTTACAGATCTTTAATTTCATGATAAAGTAGAGAATATGCTTCTCCTAAATATGAGTTGATTCAATTCTGTGCAATAAAATAATTATTTAAAACAAATAGCAAAGTTTCATAACTGAATTTCAAGGGGTTCTAAAGTTTTAGTACCGATATTTCTACATCACTGACATAATTTACAAAGGATATAGGAAAGCAGTCTGCTTTAACATCCTAGAGAAGAAAGGGCAAAAACTGATAAAACGTGGGCAGTGTGATTAAGTTTCCATAGGACCTGTAAGTAATCTTGAAAATGGAACATGGCAGCGCTAAGCCAACAATAAAACCAACAGTTCCTGTATGAAATATTATCAGCAGGTTGAATTAAAACCTTCTTTAAATAACTCTCTTATAACCATAAACACAGCCTATCTATATTTGCATTTTAATTTAATTGAGAAATACATTTTAATCAAGGGGATAAAGCACGCTTTGAGTTGGAATGAGAAGTTAGGAAAAATCACTCATCTCATGAAATGGATCACTATTTTTCCTGTAGAGTTCACATGCAATTCTGTGTGCTCACACCGTATTATTAGCCTTAACAGGTAGGATATACACAATGAGAAATGCTGCTGAAAACAGAACACGCTCGTCTCATTGTAAGCGACATGACTACATGGCAGAAAGTTGAAATATCAAATAAATAAATGATTAAAGTAACCATGCTGGTGCTAAAATTATCATTAAAATTCTAAGGTAACTGATGCTCACACAGAAAAAAGAAGCTACTAACCACGCAGCTATGGCTGATGAAGACAGGGCCATTTTCCAATTATGTGGAAGCACCCTGGACGGATTCATCCCCTTCCTCTCCCCTGATGCTTCTTCTTATGTCCTGAGCTAATAGTTCACACACTTATGGCCACGCAATAGGGATAATTGGCAGATAGAAAGATTTAGTGTGTGGCCTTGACCTCATTAACATTAAGGTTTAAACAACAAAGATCTGCATTTATATTTCAATATCCTCAATGTTCAAACAAAAAAAGTGTTTGCTAAGCAATTTGTAAAGAAATAAATGTCAGTCTATTTAAAGAGTAAAGGCCTTTAGGGGGGAAAAGCAAATACATACATTACTTCTAACAGTAAATCTGCAATATGTGCTTATGTGGAAGTTAAGGCAGCCATCCATTTCCTAAGCACTGCAGCTCTGTTACTGCTCTCAGTGGTTTCGGTATATTCCTAAGAGTAATAAAACTTCACTTCCTTAAAAAGTACTTATTTATACAGCCTGTCATTGATTGAGACTGACTTCCTTTGTTTAAGAACAAAGGGTTAAGAAAATTTAACAATATATACTTAAAAGCCTTGATACTAGAAACGGTGTTCAAAGGAGGCTACCATGCAAGGAGAAGGTAGACAGAGATACTGGAGAAAGAAAATATCAGAAAGTAGTAAGACAGAAAGAAGGACGGAAGGTTGAATTCAAGCAAATTTGAATCTATAATGCTCCCTGAAAACTAACAGTAGTGTTTATACCGTTGTGTAACTGTTGATTCAATGTTTTCTTATCCCTTAGCTTTTTTCCCTTCTGCTAAGACAAAGATGGCTTTAGAGATGGTGTAGGTGAATAAAAAGGGCAGGGAAGTTTTCTTCAGACCTTGCCTGCTTCCCAGACTCTGCAGCCTCCTTCAACACCTGCAGGCTCAGCTCTGCTCAGATTCTAGGCACGGTTTATTCTAGGGTCCTGGTCTCAGACGGGGAGATGGTGGCATGGGAGGAAAGTCTGGGGGATATTTCCCAAGGATCACAGAGACATCCCTGAGGATCCGGGCAATGTAGTCAGAACGCTGTTCCTTCTGAATCTGATTTTAGCCCTTCTGGGGCATGGAAGGGTTTATTCTGCTAACACTTACCAATCTTTTCTTTTTACAAGAGAGAGAGCAACTGTCCATCTAAGAGGCTCCTTACTCCCCTAACCTCAATGGTTTAAGTGTAGCTGCCCCCTGAATACATTGCTTCCCAGACGACTGGAGGGGCCCTCTGCTCTGTGCCCAGCCTACTCCAGCAGACGACTCCTGTTGTGGACCCCAGGCCCCATCAGTTAAGGGGGCCATGGTTGCCCATGAGAGGAGGAATACACTAAACACATTTTCAGTACATACTGTATTCAACAGTTAGTTTTAAGAAATAAGATATTATCATTTTTGATCTATAGTTCCTTTAATCTCTATAACCATCCTGCAGTTATTACTATCCTGGTTTTACATGAAAGGTAACTAACCTTCAGAGATGTCAGGTATTGATCCAAACAATGAGATAGACTGTGAAAGTAAATGCATAGAAAATACAGAGAGAAATTGAGTCCAGATTTGGGGATTTTTAAAAGTGATACCAGGAGTTACTTAATCTCAATATGTCCTTCCTGTGGCCTAGAACTTAGAAGGCATTTTTCTTAACACATCCTAGCCTCTGATTTCTGTCATTTGCAAAATGATGGGTAAGACTGCATTAGAACAATGACTCACATTTTCTACATATAATCAAGTGGAGATTAGCAGTTATTTTAACCCAACATATATTCATTTAATATCCAATCTATGCAAGGCATTGCTGATGTTGCAAGAATTACTGAGTTGTGTAAGGCTCATTTTCTGGTTTCAGGAATTTTCAAATTTAATAAAGCAGTTGATGCTAGTAGCCAAACAGAAGGCTAAATGAGAGATTCATCAAATTATTCCAAGTCTAAAAAGGGAGAAAACAGAATTAGAAGAACGGTAATGTGAATGTGTCTCAATACAAAGATAGAAAGCAGGGGGAGGGACAGCACTTCTAGTGAAATAATTGCACAAGAAAGAACATGGAGGTGGAAAAACGTTTTATGGGAGTAGCTCTTGGTCTATTTGTTCAGGAGGTAGAAGGTAAATAGTGGGGTAATGGGAGATGAGGACAGAAGCACAAGTCAATGGTGTGCTGAGCAGACGTTCTGATTCCGATTAAGGAGTGAGTTCTCGTTTCAGCGGACGGTGGTGGGGAGGGAAAAGCAGTCGGCAGGAGCAAGCAGCCCGGAAGCTCTTCCCTCGACACATTAAACTCGCAATGGATACCTGGAGTCAAAGACTTGAGTTCAGAGGACCACACACAAGACTCCTATGCTAGCTGAAGAAGGGTAGTGAGAATTTCAAGTAATTTGACCAACCATTAACACATTGCTTGCTCACCCTGGGCCAATTAATAGAGGAGGTATCTCTCACTGTATAGATAGAAAAGGTGGAGAAGATTAAGAGTGGTATCAGGGACTCATGAAGAACCCAAACTTAGAAGTGAATTGTGTGTGAATATGGATTAGGCAAAAGAAAGGAGACAGAAGTGGCTTTAAACTTAGATTAGGGGGTCTGTAAACGAAATTGGGAAATCAAAAGAGCAAGTTGCAGCATCTGTTAGTTTGTTAGAACATTTTTCAACCTAGTTAGAGAGATGTGAAATGCTCCGTATATCACACAGTTGGATGACAGCAAAGAGAATATATAATAAGTAAAATATGAGTGATATTTGAGAAAGGTGGTCTAGGAGATCAGAAATTTAAGAGTTATTGGAGCCTTGATTGATTTGAGCCACTTTCAAAATAGAATGGGATCTTTTTGAACCTTGATGAAAATAGCTGGGCTCAATGATTCTCAGCCTCCAGTGTTGGGGAAGGGGTGGTAGGTGCCAGAAACCCAAGGAGAGAGGCAGCATGCCAGAGGACCTAAGAACACAGTCTGCAGACCTAGGTTATCTGAGATTAAATTCTAGCTCTGCCATTTATTAACCATATGCCACCTTGGGAAAACTGCTTACCCTTTCTGTGCTTCAGTTCCTTCATCTGTAAAACGGAACAATAAGCATGTCTACCTCATAGGGCTGTTAGGTAGATTCAATGAATTCATACTTTTTAAAATGCTCAAAAAGTACCTGGCACATTGGAAGCACTATAGAGGTATTGATTATATGTTACAATTATTCCAGTAGGAAATGCTATGTACCCTGCCTGGAGTGTGTCTGCTTTGTTTCTTGAAGACTACAGCAGAAGAAGTGAAACTTAACTTATAGGAGTGAAGTGTTCTGTTAACCATGTGGAAAGAAAGGAATGAGTCAGAACTACTGAGTTAGCGAGCTAGAGCTGCCAAGGGGAGTCTGTAATTATATCACTAGGCAATAGAGTGTAAAAATGTGTTCCAAAGTAGGGAAGTGACTTGACTGGAGTTGATTTTTAGGAACATTAAACTGGAAACTGAATTTCAGGGCAGGTGGAGACAACGAGCAGAGAGGTCCTATTGGGCCGTGCTGGTGGAGGAAGACAGTGGGTCTCCAGTGACCTAGGAAATTCTCCTTGGTGAATGTTAAGCAATAAAGGTGAAAGTTGGGCTCAGGTCCAAATATAAGGTCTTCAATGTATGTTAAGCCTACTGTCATCTTGGAGAGAGCTTGAAATCACTTAAATTTTCTGATTAAGGGAATGTCAAAATTCAAAAAGTGAAAATGTATTTGGGGAAGACAAGCGCAATAATTAGAAAGCTGGCATTGAAGACTACATCGGTTTGGAGACATTCTGGACACAAATACGGGAAGGTATTGGGGGCTCATGGATTATTAGAATTAATATTGTTAAAATATCCATACTAGCAAAAGCAATCTACATATTCAGTATAATCCCTACCAAAATTCCATGGCATTTTTCAAAGAAATAGACCAAATCATTCTAAACCAGAAAAGACCTCGAATACCCAAAAAAATCCTGAGAAAGAAGAACAAAGTCGGAGGCTCCTTGCTCCTTGAATCTAACTATATTACAAAGCTATAGTAATCAAAACAGTATGGTGTTGGCATTAAAAACAGACTCATAAACCAATGGAACAGAATAAAGTGCCCAGAAATAAACCTGTGCGTATATGGTCAGTTAATTTAAGACAAAGTTTCCAAAAACAAAGTGAAAGGATAGCTCTTCAATAAATGATGTTGGGCCACATACAAAAGAATGAAACTGGAATCTACATACTAAAGAGTGAAGCGGGAATCTATCTTACACAACACATAAAAATGAAGTCAACATGGATTAAAGACTTGAACATATGACCTGAAACCATAAAGCTCCTAGAAGAAAATGTAAGGTGTAAGCTCTTTGACATCAGTCTTAGCAACAATTTCTCAGTTTCTTGGATTTGACACCAAAAGCAAAGACTGTGAAAGCAAAAATAGAAAAGTGGACTATATCAAACTTAAAAGATTCTGTAGAGCAAAGCAAACCATCAGCAAAATGAAAGCCAATCTACAGAATGAGAAAAAAATATTTGCAAATCATATATCTGACAAGCACTTCCTATCCAAAATATATAATGCACACACGCAATTCAACAGCAAAACTCATTACACAATCTGAGGAAAAATAGGCAGAGAACTAAATAAAATGTTTTTCAAAGAAGTAACACAAAAGGCCAACAGGTCCATGAAAAAATGTTAAACATCACTATACAAATCAAGTGCAAATTAAAACCACAATGAGATATCACCCACACCTGTTGGAATGGCTACTATTGAAATGACAAGAAATAAGAAGTGTTGCTAAGGATGTAAGGAAGGGAACCCTTGTGCACTGTTTGTGGGAATGTAATCTGGTGCAGCCACTGTGGAAAACAGTATCTTGAAGAGGTATCTACAAGTCCATGATCACTATAGCGTTACTTACAATGACATAGAAGCAACCTAAGTTCCCATCAATGAATGAACGAATGATAAAAAAAATGTAAAGAAATATGCAAAATTAGAAGGAAACAATGAAATAATATTCAGCTACACAGGGTGAGGCAAAAGTAGGTTTACAGTTGTGAGTACAGGAACAGAGTTTAATCTTGTATTAATATGTTTTAATTACTGTATTATTTTCCGTACAAGCAACTGCAAACCTACTTTTGCCCTACCCTCCATCAAAAGAGGAAATTCTGCCCTTTGGGACAACATGGATGGACCTTGAGGGTATTAGGCCAAGTGAAAGAAGTCAGAACGAGAAAGACAAATACTGTAAGCTGTATGAGCTCCCTTATATGTGGAATCTAAAATAAACTGGACTCATATGGGTTAGGGTAGGGATTGGGGGAAATGGTGGAAGATGGCCAAAATGTACAAACTTCTGGTTATGATTAATGAGTTCTGGGGATGTAATGTACAACATGGTGCCTATAGTTAAAGATACACAGTATTCTATATTTGAAAATTACAAAAGCGCTCATCACAAGAAAAAAATTATCACTATGTAAAGTAACGGCTGTTAACTAAATTTATTGTGGTAATCACTTTGCAATGCATACATATATTCAACCATTATGTTGTACTTCTGAAATGAATGCAATGTTAGATGTCAGGACTGTCTTAATGAACCTGGGAAAATACCACGTCTCCCCGCAAAATGATTATTGCAAATACTCAAGCAGAATAATTTGGAATTTACCCCCCAAAATTAAAATATTAAATCCTTAAATTTGCAAGTTCATTTTCTGAGATGATAAAAGAAGTAAGAAAGACTTTCCATTGTGATGCTAATCTTGACAGGAAAGATTTGAATGAGGGTGAACATAAGTAATTTGAAATAGCAAACGCTCTTGGTATTTGCGAGTATAAAGGACCCATGGACAACAGGGTGGGGATCGACTATGGGAGTGGGAGGTGGGCAAGGCAGGGGAGAACAACAGGGGGTGGGGGGAAATTGGGACAACTGTAAGAAAACAACAATAAAACAATGAAAAATTTAAAAAAATTAAAAAATAAATTGAAAAAATAACATATCTCAAAATTTAAAAAAGAAAAGAAAAAAGATACAGGCCTCCCACAGCCAGACTTGAGAAGCAGCCCTGGTTATCATCAGCCAGGAAACGCCGGGGCTGCCCATTTTAGACCCTCTCTGTTCTACCACCGCCAACCCATTCCCAAAATGAACCAAACTCCTCCTCCCCATTCTCCACTGCCATGACATCCCATTAAACACTCACCACCATTTCTTATGACTGAGTTTCCAAACTGATCTCTGCCTTGATTCATTATTTTTTTCCAATGCATCCTCCACACTGGCACCGCAGTTAAAACAAAAATGAAATCACATCAAACTACCTCCTCTTGAAGTCTGGCTCATCTCCAGTAAAGAGACACCCAGTCCAAACCCTTAGGAGTTTTCACTGGTATCCTATACCCTTCTGCACCCCATATCCAATGCAACAGCAAATCCGCTGGACTCTCCAAAGGATATCCAGATCTGCCCTCCCAGTACCTCTGCTGCCCTGACGAAGCCAGCGTCCTCTCTTGTCTGGGTTATTTTCACAGCCCATTAGCCACCTCTGCTTCTCCTCTTGCCTTTCGGTAACCATACCTTCCTATACCACTTACCAAGATGCTTCACTGATGTCCCACATTACTACAGGGGAAAGCGGAGAGTATCACAGAGGTCTACAGGTCCCCAAAATAAACTCGTCAGCACACCCTCTTACCTCATCTCCCTCCACTGTCCTCAGCCAGTCCCCTCCAGCCTTACAGGTCTCCTCAGAGGTTCTCAAAACTTCAACCTTATCTCACTTACTGGACACATTTTGTGCCTCGGTTTCCACAGCAGAACTTCATTTATGCATTCTCTGCTCTTGAAATTCATCTTTTATAAAATCATCTTGCCAAACCTCTCAGGTTTTGAAAATTTTCTTTTTTTTTTTGTTTTAAGTACATAGTTTCTGTCACTATGAGATGGAGAGTAAAACATTACAAGACCCAGAGCAAATAGTACCTCCTTCAACTTAATTTTTCTCCAATTCCCCAGCCAAGCTTAGTGCTAGGATCGCTGTAACCTGTGAGCTATGTGATGGTGAGCAAGGGACCTAGCCTCCTTCCCCAATTGCTCATCTGTAAAATGAGCTGTTATAAATATCTCTTAGGGCCATTTTGCTTTGTCTAAGCAACAATATTTTTATTAATGCAAATTAGTATTTAATTAGATACAATTATTGCATAATTCTAAAATACAATTCTTTTTTATTGGTGAGTACATTTTTTCTTCTGTACTTTAGAAGTGACTTACACACACAGTTATTATAAAATTTCACACATTTTACTTGAATTCTTAGGGGACTGCCTCTCCTGGTAGGCAACGTAATAAATGAAGGCAGGGACTTTATTTACCTTGTTTCTGCAGAACTCCTGGGATATGACAGGCCATCAGTAAGGGAGGTGGGGAAAGAAAAAGGGGTTCTAAAGAAAAAACTTACAGAACACAGCGACTTGCTGGAGGTATATGCACTAGAGACAGGGATGCTGTGTATAAGCCTATGCTTGGTGCCCTGTGAAGTAGCAACATCTAATATTATACACACGATGAGGGGCAACCAGGAGAGAGAACTGGACTTCTGAGAGGGTTTTCGATTTATTGGTATAAAGGCAACACCGGAGAGGTGAAAGGCAGTATTTCACAAAAGGCTGGCGATAAGAAACTAGAGCTCAAGGAAGAGATCAGAGAGTAAAACACCGATTAATGCCTTGTTGTGCCACCGTGAAGACTGAACTACATGCTCCACGTAGGAGGGTTCTTTCCGATGGTATGTATGACACATTTCAAACGGGCAGGTTATTGTCCCCGATGCTTCGTGTGCTCGAAATTTCAATATTTGAAAGTGGGAAAGTCAGCTGTGTTCTTTTCTCACTCTCATTGTTACTCTTCTGTTAAATGCATTCAAAAGCATTTGTTGACAGCATAAAATCTGATACAATCATAGCTTTGTGACAAAGTTCTTTCTGCGTTAGCAGGCTTTTAATCACCCACTTGACTGCTGCTTCTTCATAAGTGGGGCTATCTCTTCCACATACGGCCTTTCTTTTCCAGGTCTTAATATTATTCTACACAGAGTAGATTCTCTTATCATTCTTCGTCTGATGTATGAATGGTCGGTGTTCAGAGGTGGCTGGGGCTGCTGCTCCACTGAAAACTGTTCTGTCATTGAAAGCCTGCAGGAAATTCTAGTCCTCAGCTACCAAAGCTTTATCGAACACAGCGGTAATAATAGATACCTATTTTTCTTCTAATCACTAATGTACTTGGAAAACGCCGGGCTTTCCTTCTCTTAATAAAAAGTGTCAGTAGAAGTTTTTCATACACCTTACCAGCAACTGTAAGACCCCACGGATATTTAAGTGTGGGAAAACAGGCACTGCAGAATAGATGGGATAAAATAACACTGAAAACTAACATATATTGGGCAATTACTTACTGCCAGGCAGCACACTCCAATGTATTTGTTTCCATCATCACCTCATGAAGCACTTTTTAGTCCCATTTAAAGATAAGGAACTGAAGTTTACAGGGGCGACATAACTTCCCTGTAGTCAGCGAGCTAGTGAACTAGGGGTTCAGGGATTCGAACGTGGCTCTGCGGTCCCGCAGCCCTCATACACTGAACCATGGCTGTCTTGCCTCATATAAGAGGGGGTTTCTGAAGAAGTCTGGCTCTCTAGAGCTGTGGTTTCGAAGTGAGGTTGTAGGGTCGCCCATAAGAATCCTCTGGGGAGGTTGTTTAAAACACAGACAGACCTCTGAGCTCCACTCCAGAAACACCAGGCAGAGCCTGTTGAGAAGATGCCCAGCAGCCTGTCCATTAGGCAGCTGTGATGCCCACTGTCTTTGAACCCCATGTCAGCAGTCCTTGGGAACATATTCCATAAACCGTATTTCCTAGTGTTTGGTTTATAAGTATGACACTCCTTTATGGCCATCCAGTTGGAAGTAGTGAATGCCAATAGTAAATAAAAAACAGGAAGCACCATTAAAGCCAAGAATATGTGTATAAAAGGTGTAGGGGGTGTGTGTGTGTGTGTGTGTGTGTGTGTGTGTGCGCGCGCACGCACGTGCGTGTAAGAGAGAGAGAGAGAGAGAGAGAGAGAGAGAGAAGTAAGAGGCCAGTTTTTTACTGTGGTAAAACACACACATCCTAAAACCGAGCATTGTAACCAGTCTAACGCACAGTGCACTGACATTAAATGCATTCACCCTCCACAGATCTCCAAACCTCTAGAGAGCCCATGTTCAAAACACTTTTTTCACAAGGTAATCATCTTACAACCAGGATACTAACTTTGAAACAATAAATAATTCACAATGTAAATAATTTTTCTTCTCTTCAAAATAGTATCATAACAATGCTTCATATTCACTTCGATCTTTCCAAGTGATACATAAGTCACCTTTTGGGTCACTTATCAGGACTCCTATTTGGTACATTTGAGGATGAGGTACTCAGTTGGGTAGAGCCATCAGGGAATGAAAGATCTTAAAAATAGCATCTGGCAACAAATAGAAAAATAGCCTCCCTCTTTGCTTTTTATAAGAAAGGCCATCGAGCTAACCCACGTTTCATGGTAACCCATGTTTTTGTCACCTCTGAGCACAGAGATAACCACAGTGGCCTGCAAACACCCCCTGACTGGCATGGGATTCAGAAGGCAGCATACCAGGACAGGCCTGGACTCGAGTTTAAATAAATAACCAGGGCTTCACTCTATAAGCATATGGAACCCAGTGATCTTGGCTAAGTTACTGAGATTTTCAGAGCCATGCTTTATTTTCTCTAACTCCAGAAACGCTAGCTGACTTTTCTGTGTCGAGGTTCCTGTGGGGATTGGAGGATCTGATGGATTCTGTGTGGACGTGTGAGGTGCCTCGCCTGGCCCTGGCACACAAAGCCACTCATGCATGTTACGTCCCAGCACCGCCAGAGTTCAATTCAGTTCAATTCAGGAATTATTTTTTGAGGGCAGTGTGTGCTGAGCACACTTCTGTTCTTAGAACTAAATGATGAAAACAATACTGTGCCTGAGCTCAAGGAGTTCAGATTCAGGAAGAGAAAGCAGGCAAGTGAGGTGACCCTTATACCACTGAACACATGAAAGTATCAGCAAGGAAACATACAAAGTTTCAAAATACAGATATCAACTAAAAAAGCATTTCTTGATAATTATGAAAAAGCCTGAATGAAAGACAAGCTTCAGTTTAAAAAACAGGTACACGTCAGAAGTTGATCAATAAAATTAGCAAATATCATCTCTCAATAAATTATCACTTCCCCCAAAGAAAAATGCTTTTGTGATAGGTTTTAACAGCTCTACTGACATACAACTTATAAACCAAAATATTACCTATTTGAACTGTCAAATTTCATGGTTTTCAGATTGTTTATGGAGTTGTTTAATCACCATAATCTAATTTTAGAACATTTCCATTACTCCTGGAGACCTTGTATTCATTAGCTGAGACTCCTCTTTGTCTCTTCAATGCTAGAACCCGTATATGCATTTCATTTTTTATTGCCAAATCATACTCCATCATATGGATAAGCCACATTTTGTTTATGCACTCCTCAGTTTTGTTCGTACACTCCACAGCTGACTTTGTAAGGTAATTTCAAAAATCAATAACTACCTCTGTGGGAGACTAGTCTATTTAGTACCCTCTTTGGGTCTTTCATGACATTTCTGTCCTTGATTTAATATTTCTTAATATATCATAAGTCCACTTATTAGTCCATGGCCATCAGGGAATGGCTAGCTACTGCTTTAGACCATCTTGAATCCTTTCAGATACCACACTCTCCTCAAAGGTGCCATTGTTTTGGTTCAAGTCCATATATTGGATTATAATCTTTTTCCCCTACTTTTACCTCCGTCAACCCACAACAGCTTCATCATACAAGATACACGCTTTTGGTCATGCTGACAGAATGTATCCAGGTGATAGAAACAGCTCATGAGTTGTGTTGAACTTGGGATAAAATTGTTTTACAAAGTGGGAAAATATGTATTTCCTATTAATGCTTCCTGTACACACAGGTATTCTGTGTTATATAGAGCTGAATCAGTATTAAATATTAAATGTTTTCTAAATATGTGCAATGTGACCGAGGGAGGGAGGGAGGAAGACATACACAAGCACATACAGAGAGAGAGAGAAGCAGCTCACCATATGCAAACATGGTCTTACAGGGAGACGTGTTATTACACAGACAGCACCGTCTTACTACCTGTAACTTAGGCAGGAAAATTATGAAATATTATGATCAAAGAAAGTTTTTTAATTTTGGATTTTAAAAGACCTCGATTATTTTCCATGTAAAACAAACCTAGGACTAGTAAAATGATAACGATAAGTCTCACCTGGGGAATTCTCTGGAATATTCCCCATTAAAAGAAAAAAGATAGGTTAAAAATAATTGTCAAACAGGTTTATCCTAAGCACTCTTCATAGATACTCATTCAGTCCTTCTAGTTCTAAAAAAGGAAAGGCAATGTTCAAGACTCTGCTTTTATTCATTGTCATGTCTTTGTCTCTTGCTGGTTCCAAAGATTTTTAAAAGGTAAATGTAATCTCACAGCTGAAATACTGAATCAGCTTTTAACCAAAGAGCCATCCTGCAGAGCTGCTGTTTTATGGATCACGAAGTCTGGTTGCCAGTTGAGTATCCCATTAACCTCAGAGTGCAATGATATCATTTTAATTATATAAATTGAAACAGCAATGTATAATCCCTATATCATGTAAAAATGGATTCACTTTATGTGAAAGTGTCTCAACTATCTTTCTCTATGAAGCAATAAATCTGCTTCAGATGGCAAACCTGCCTGTAAATTTAATTACTGGTAATTTTATTTTCCTCCATGGTTTAACCTCTCTTAGAGTCTGACCAGGAATATCATAAATCTGTACTTCCATGGACTACTTTGGAAACTACTGAGTAATGATAAATGAATATTTTCCCAGATTTCAACTTAGAAGAGCAAATAAATATGAATGTATGTGGAAAATAATGGTGTCAACCTTGAATCATCACAGATTAAGTTCCTAATTTGTTAAAAAGTATAGTTTAGTTACCAAAACTCTTTTTGTTGTAACAAATTATTAGAAAATATATTTCATGGAAGAGAGTTATTTTCATGTATTCAAGATCCAAAGAGCTGTGTGTGATTTTTTTAAAAAATGTTTTCCATAAGAGGGATGTATCTGCCTTCATGTAAGAGAAAAATCAGTTTATGTATAGCACAGTCCTTCATGTAAAATTATCTGGTATTGGTAGAGCATCTCAAGGATCACACCACAAGAAACTCATGCAAGCTTGGGGAGGAGCTGGCAGGTACAGGAGAAGGGTCCCCATCAGTGCTTTCTCTCCTTCCTTAGGGTCCCCTACAGCAGGAGTGTCAACCTCATTTTCACCAGGGGCCACATCAGCCTCACAGTTGCCTTCAAAGGGCTGAATATTACTTTAGGACTGTATAAATGTAACTACTCCTTAACAGTTAAGTGAGAACTCGGCACTGCTGTGGGGTGGAAAAAAGGTGCTGGGCCGGATAAAACAAGGTAGAGGGCCGGATTCGGCCCGCAGACCTTGTGTTTGCCACCTGTGCCCTATAGGGTAGCTATTTCCAAAGGGAGCAGAGAGGAAGCACAGCTAGGGAGGGTGAAAGCAGTGCATTTCAAAGATGATTAAATGTGACCCACACTAGGTGAGAACAATCACATGTTTTCCTGTGGACAGAGAAGAGTACTATGCATGTTTAAGAGCCGCACCACTCAAGTAAGAGGATCTGGGCCCACACGTCTGGGCACTGCCTCTTACCTGCTTTGTCACTTAAAGCAAGCCGTTCCCTCTCTCTAAACTTTCATCCCCTTCATCTCTGCAGAATGGGGTGGGGAATAAAACCACCTGCCTGATGAGGTCACTGTTTTAAAGAGCTGAGATAACGCCTGTGCAATGCTTAGGGAGCACTCGCCATAGAGAAAGCACCAATAAGCGCTAGACCTGCCACGACCACGCACGATGGCACGTGTGTCCTTCTGTTCCCTCCTGTGGGCTTCTTGTGGGCTTGGTCTCCACTTCAATCATCGATGGAAAGGCCATTTATTAGCTCTATCACCTTGAGTTAGTTTTTTTTTAACTTCTCTAAGCTTTCATTTCCCAGTCTTTAAGGCTATTAGTTTAGAACATTATATAGGGCTGTTGGAAAGATTATATGGAATACTTAGCACAGGACCTCACATGTATTAACAATGTTCAGTGAATGTTACATGCTACCATTTAATGTAAGACTACATACCAACAAACAGGATTTTGAAAGATGGACTGTAACATAGGCAAAATTTTAGCACACCAATTACATCTAACAAAATATGATGCAGGATAAAACAGAAAAGCCTTTTGCATCGTTAAACATAGTATCTGTGAATTATATCGCTGTCATTATCAATATATACTTAAAAGAATCCCAGTAAGCACTGAGCTATTTGAAGATACATTTTCAATTCAGGAAATTTAAGTTTATCGTGTACCATTTCTGAATTACAAAGAAGAATAAGAGGTTCATAACTTGTATCCGGTTATATCATAATGTTCTGAATGTAAAAAGCCATTTTATAATTTTTGAAAGGCAATCTTGAGCTAATGTTTCCACTTAATGCATAAACCACCCTTGATTATGCAGCTAGTAGACATTTTCAGGGAGCACAAGCCATATTTTCATGATATGGTGACTTCTGAAGTACATCTAAAAGAGAATTAACCCTAGATATACAATCAGGGAAGCCACTTCTGGTTCTAAACATGGTGAGCTCCCCTGGGGTGGCTTCTACAGAGGAAGAGAGTGAGGCTGAGCACGGGTCTCCACCCCGCTGCCCACCAACCCTCACAGTCCACTGTCTGCCTCCCCACGCCCCATGTTGATGGGGCAGAGAGGAAACCACTACAATGCAGAGAGAATTAAACAAGATTCAGAAAAGTCAAAGAACCGAGAGCTGTGTTCACATAAGAAAGGAAGAGGAAAAAAAGAAGAGGGCAGAGAGAAAGAAGGAGTGACAGAGAGGAGCGCGACAAAAAAAGACAGAATGAGAATAAGAGGAAGAAATGGTGGGAGGTGATGAGCAACACGAACAAGACGTCGACCTGTGCAAAACAGGGAAGACTCAGCCGAATGGTTCACACTATGCAGTTTCTACCTTTCACATACTTAGCAGGAATGCGTTTCCTCCCTGAGACACTGTTCTATTGCTTTACACACAACATACATTTAACCCTCACATCACTAAGAAGTAGATACTCTCTCCAACACACGCATGAGGAGACAGAGCCTTAGCAATGAAAGGGACTTACCTGTGTCTTTCTCAGATACTGGGGATAAAGAAGTGAAGAGAACAAAGGCCCCGCCCTCAGGAAGCTAAGCCAAAACTGCTACAGGCTGGATTTGTTCTGGATTCAGAAAGATGCTAAGAGTCTGCATGAGAGAAAGTACTGATGCATCTAATATGCATATTTAATACATCACTCACATCTATCCACTATGTAAAGTTTTCTTTAGCTTGTGACACAGATCTTGACATTAGAACACCTCATCAATTCTACTCTGACCATGTTGGCTTCTACAATTTCAATGAGACTAAATTTACTTAAAATTTCCAATGCGACTCAAATACTTTGTGTTTGTGCCAGCTGTCAATGGGCATTTTGACCTACCATACTGTACTGAATCTCTTTTAATATCACATATCACAGCATTTGAGTTCAAGTTCATGGAGAACAACACTCCAGTTTTATTGACGCTTCCATTTGCTTAAACTCTATTTAGATGCCAGAGTAAACCCAGGCACAATTTTGCTGTGTAAGTCCATCTGTTGGCCCTGAATCAATTCTGCCCAACAACTGTTCCCAAAAAGCACTTAAATCAATTTGCTACAAAAGTACTGCATCGAATGATATACGCACAAACTATACTTAGTTATTATTCATAGAAAATTAACCCCGAGAGATTCAGAACTCACATTTCAGTTCTCAGTCACAGAGTATCTTTGTGAGAAATATTCATTGATAAAATAACTCCAACACACATATGCCACTTATGCGTGTTAGTAGGAAATTAACCGGCAAAGTATGAATAGTTTTCTTTTTACAAGATCTTAGGAAATTTTATACATCTTAACAAAACTCAATATAACCTGATTTCTTCTAGTATTTTTTTTCTAGCATCATTACTAGGGAATACAGGGGCCATCTGCAAAGGAAACAGTGTCTGCTGCACTCAATGAGGTTAAAAAAAAGTCAGTGGATCAAAGTTTTCCTTTATCAGAAACGTGGGTAGGAGTTTTTCTGTAGGGCATGTGTTTGAGAAGGGGATAGCACCCCTTTTCCCCACAGCGATTTACATGCTGTAGGACAGGTGGTCAGGTGATGGAAGGAGGTGAAACTTCCTGGCCCTTCTACTCCAGTGGTTATCATTTCCTCTTTCGATATTAGAGCGATTTACCATGAGAAATTCAGGTAGAAGAAAATGGAATAGAACTGTAAAGACCTAAAATGCGCTTACAGTACAAAATTCTAACATACAATTAATTTGGGATGCTCCGTTTTTAATGTCCCATTGAAAGAAATGTAGCCTAACACATAGAGTATCCACCTGACTCAGTCAGTTTGATGGGATTTCGAAGTCATTCTTGCGGCATCCATAGAGAGGGTGAGCAACATTAGTTTGATTTTATGTATGGAGAGACAGAAGTATGTCTACTTCTCTCATGCTCTGTTAGAGATCAAAGAAGTATCGTGAACACAAGACAAAGAGTCAGTTAGCCAACTGTATTTCGATTAAGTTCAGACTTTGTTAAAGGCACGTTTCCTCTCGTCAGGAAACTGAAGCTGATGACACTGGAAACAAAAAAGGCTACAGGTTTTGTCACTGACTCTAATCCCAGCAGGTTGGCTGTGTCAAATCATGTTTTCAGGAACACAGGCAAAGGCCCTGAGCTGTCGTTCTGGAAATAAATCGCAGCAGTGGGTTCCAGACTGTATTTTAACTTGTTTTTTAGCAAGGTATACATTAAATGGCTTCAATCTTGTTTTTTCAAGTTAAATGCTCTAGCTTTTTCCCTAGCTGATGCGGCTCAGTGGGTTGTCCTCCTGCAAACCACAAGGTTGCCAGTTTGGTTCCCAATCAGGGCACACGCCTAGGTTGTGTGTAAGGTCCCTGGCTGGGGCCATGGGAGAAGCAGCCAGTTGATGTTTCTCTCACATGTTGATGTTTCCCTCTCTTCCTCCCTCTCTAAAAATAAACTAGTAAAATATTTTAAAAATACTCTAGCTTTCATACTTCTTATATTTTCCCTATAATGTTTACTAGTTTATAATTATTGGCCATTTTTAATTCCTTAATAGTCTAGTTAATTCTTGTAATGTTGATGTTTTATTTTCTTCTTTTTAAGTGAATCAAAGTAAAAAATTTGTTTCTCTCTGTAAGTTATGAAACAACGCAATAGAAGAAAACATACATTATCTCTACTTTCAAAAATAATCTGACCGAATGAAAACTCAACAACTCCCTAGGGACAAAGTTTCCCAATAAA
>VMDR010020622.1:0-17439 GCA_007922815.1 Macrotus californicus | reverse complement strand
TGACTGATGAATTTCCTGGCAAGTTTGGAACTTTCTTTCCTTTATCTGTGAAATGGTATCTTATGGTTAGATCAGTTATAAGCTTGAATTTTGTGGAAGGGGACTTGGGTTTTGGTAGTTACCTGATAGCTATTTAATCATAGATAAAAATCACTCATTCATTCACTGATTTACTGAGTATTTCTGAGTAACTATGAAGCAAGGCACTATGTTAGAAAGAACAGAATCATCAGTGAACATATGAACAAAGGGGGCTTTTATCTTGGGGAAAAAAAAGAGATACTAATCACATTACATAAGTTTCTAACAGAGGAATCTGACCTTTTTAAGGAAAGTCTGTAAAGCTCAAAAAGATGACTAAGGACTGGCTAGGAGAAGAGGTGAGTGAACTTAGTTTAGCCTTGGACAGAGGAAGCTTCAGGTGCAAAGGCCGTGGGGTGAGGGGGAGCAGTCAAGGGGATGGAAACAGGTCAGAGTGTGGAAAGCATGGAAAGTGAGAGAGGAGGGGTGTTAGCAGGGGTCACAGGGTAGACAGAGCTACAGGACTTGGCCTTTGGGTCTTTTTTCAAGATTAAGATAACTTATCTGTTTTACTCTGAAGACTTGCCTTAGTTTTCCTATGGAAAACTTTAGCCATGCATGAAGACTTCTTCACTTCTCCTGCTTTCCTTGCTCACACATGATTTATCAGAGCTCTAAGTCTGGTATTAAGCAGGAGACTTAACAACTGGAAAATTGCAAACAAATTAAGTCGTTCATATTTTCTAGATGTTAATTTACTTATCACTGCTGTGCCTTGGCAGGAGTCTTCTACGTGATTATCAGTAATCACCACAACAACCACAACTCTCCACCAGTGGGCTTTTCTGATTATATGGTGGGATCTTGTTCTTTTTACGCCCACATACCTTCAGACATGCCCTTCTAAATAACTCTCTTATAGGTAAGAAATATTTCTAGCCCAAGTGAACCCCCACCCCTCAAAAAAAAGCACTGGATAAATTCTCAAATGGAGGCAATGCATTCCATAACTTTAAAAGATTCTCACATTGTCACCTTTTTATTTAAAGTTAAAATTTCTGCTTGGTGATATATAAATAAATCAGCAATTACACTGTGTGCTATCTACTCTGTTAGGAGTATGGAAGGACAGTACTCAACTAGCTCCTCTGCTGAGGCAAAGAGGAGAGACCCCCCCCCAAGAGAATTGCTTTAAAGGCTGCAAGGAGAGATTGGCACCTGATTTTCCAGTCAGCCTTCAGCTGACTTCTGTATCACATACTCCTGAAGTAGGGGAAAGACCACCAAGGAGAGATGGCGTGGGGCAATCTCAGAAGTGGGGTTGTGGTGGAAAAAAGATGGAGGCTGCACACCTGCCAAGGACTCTACCACAGCACATCAGGTGGGTTTTGTATAAGGTCACAGTTGGAGGTTAACCTAAAATAAGAGTCTAATCACACAGGAGTTCCCCAATGCCTAGAGGAGATGCTGAGTGAAGAATCCCTCTCTAGTGGGGACCGTAGAGGACTTTACCCAACCACAGAGAACATATAACCAAGAAGATCATTCAGCCGCAGAGAGCAACATGAATAAGTTGTGACTTTGTCACAGAGGTGCTCCCTCCCTGCCCTCCCTTCCAGAACGATACTGGAGTCTACCGCAAGGAGGGTGGGCAGAGGGTTGACTATATCCCCTTCTTCTCCAAGTCTTTCAAGCAGTGATTCTCAACTGGAGTGGTACTGCTTCTTATTAGGGGCAACTGGAAATCCATAGGGGGTATTTCTGCACAATAATATGAGAGTTGCTATGGATATTTATTTGATAGGGGCCAGGGATGCAACATATCTTGCCATGTGTGATATAGTCCTTCATTCTACATGACTTTCAAATGTTCTACAGGACACTCAGGTAGGTGCCACACTTACTTTCTGAGCCTAGAACCTCACTCTGGCTTTTGTATAATAGCCAAGTTTTCTTTTTTCTTTTCTTTTTTGCTTATTTTAACTTTCACTGACTTTCTCAGGGATGTAACTACTGAATATATCGAGAAAAGATCATGCCTTGTTTTATTTGGAATTTAACAAGAGCTGTTCATTATTTTGGAAAATCACTTCACTGATGGAAAATGTTGCTTGTTAATCAGCAGCATTTGCAGCTGCTGCCCTTGAGGCGGGACAAGCATCTGACTGCTCCATCACACCTTCTGGAGTGCTCAGGCCTGAATTTCATAGAATGAATGATGTTTATTATAAAATACTGGCATTGATTCTTTTTTTTTGTATAGTCAGAACACTGTATAGAATTTGAAAAAATATTCATGGGCTATGGTATAGTACAATTGAGTATTTCAGAATAATGCAGAGGTTGCTACAGAGAACATATTGATAGTTGCTAGATGGGAGGGGGCTTAGGGGATGGGCAGAAAAGGAGAAGGGATTAAGGAAGTCCAAATAGGTAGTTACAGAATTGTCATGGGACATAAAGTACAGTGTTGGAAATAGAGCGGCCGAAGAACACATATGCGTGACCCACGGACATGAACAATGGTAGGGGGGAGTGCCTGAGGGAGTGGAGTGGGACAAAGGGGGGGGGGAATTGGAAGAACTATAACAGCATAATCAATAAAATATAATTTAAAAAATAAAAATAGTAAAGAAGGAATGCATTCTTTAAATCTAAAAACTTTTTTAAAAAGAGGTTGCTACAGCTTTTCATTATAAAAGGGGGAAATTGGCTCTGAAGAAATCGACAGCATCTCCAAGTTCCTAATTTCTCAAGACTTGCAAATGTCCTCTGCTGTGGCAAAGGCAGGATTTGGGGGAGAAATCTGAATGGATTATGAGACCAAAATTTAACCACAAATAGAAATGAGTTAATTACAAAAAAAAAATGAGACTCTTTTACTCACTTAAACTGACTGAAAGATTTGTGGACTGGTATGCCCCTCAGAGAGCTTCTTCAGGAAAGGAGTTTCTCCAGACCTCCACTAGGGACTATTATTGGAAAATGACGTAAGGGTTCTCCCAGCAGCTTTTATATCCGATTGGATGGTCAGCTGCCTGTCACATGCCTGAAGAATGGAAAGAATGTAGAGTTTCAGTTCTGCTACTGACTAGTTGCTGGTAAACTCACCACAACTCTGAGCCTTGCTTCCCTTGCAAATTGGAGATGCTTATAATTTTTCTGCTTCTTTCAATATTATCATGAGAATCATTTGGTGCCATAAGCATGGGTCTTCTGTGATGAAAGGAAATACGATGCCGTGCTTTATGCATTCCATGACACGCAGACCCAAGCTGTGTGTACAAGAACACCTCGTAGCTCATGATGGTTGGTTGAATGAGTCCCTCTCTCTGCCTACGAGGAGCACAGACAGGGGAATTTTGACTTGGTCTCTTAAGGCTTAATTTCTTTATTCACCTGTATCATGCACTTGAAAACACTATTTATGATTGCTTGACATCATTAACTCATTTATATATGACCTGAGAGCATTAAGTCTAAGTGTCTAGATATCCAGGATAGTTAATTGTATATCTCATAGGAACTACTGGTCTAAAAAACAAAATATGCAGGGAAAGAAAGAAGCTGGCTATATATTTTAAAAGACGAGTTCATCTGAGAGTGAAATCCCATCTGGTACACATGAGGAAAGCAGTTAATTCAATTCTTTGAAAGGAATGGGCTGGACCCCCAAGGCTGGCGGAGCTGGTGAGAACAGCAATTTTCGACTAGTGTGTTACAGGAATTTTTAGAACATGCAATACCTGACAATTTAGTCAGGGGCACTGACCTCTTTTCCCTTAGATTGTCAAATTAAAAGAAAATGACAACAGCCAGCACAGCAATAGCTGTCCAGTATGAATGAATCAAAAATATATCTATTTTTTTCAGACTGGCAAAAAGTCTATATATTTTTTGGTGTGCCACAGAATTTTAGCAATTAGTTTATGTGTTTAAAGCAGTGTGGACCATGTTCTGTAGGGTTTCTGACCCTCGGGGGGGTTGTTCAGTTTCAGATTTTCGCCTGTCCAATGTCTCCACCGTTAACTGCAAGCTGCCCATTTAAAAAATGTCTCCCTGTGCACAGAGCTGAGAGTGTAATAGGGGACCGAGGCACGTCCAACCTCTCTAGTAAAAAAACAACTCCGAGGGAAAGGATTTGCCCCACAATCACCACCCTGTAGAGGACACAGTAGTGTTGCCCTCCTAAGAAAGGTCAGCAGGGCCATGGTCAGAGTCGCTTCTGAAAAGGAAGCGTTGGTTTCCTAGGTGAGGACGGAAGGAGACCCAACCTCCACGCCGTGTCGTTCACTTCTCTAAGTCACCTTTGTCCTCTCAGTTAGACTCACTTATAGCTGCCGTCTTTGTCTCCTTTTGTCTTTTCCGACAGAATAATGCTTTGGTAGCGTTTGCTCCTGTTAGAGACCATTTCTTCCTTAATTAAAGGTCATATAATGTATCATTGCATTGGACATTCACATAAAAAAGCTTCAGTCCTAGTTATTACTCTCAGAATGTTGTTCACTTTAATTAGTTCCTGATTAATTTCTGCCTTTTCCCAAAGGAAAAAAACAATGCTGGTTTTTTGGGACACTTGAATTCACTAGTGTGTTCACAATCTTTATCTATTAAGTTCATAATATTAAACTTTTATGGCTATCACCTTTGCAATCTTTACAATTAATTTTTGATAACAAAATGGGAATAAAGACTTTCACCTATCACCATATAACAGCAAAAGGTAAATTTAATTACTAGCATAGGGCTATAACTTTAAGCAAATCACTTTCGCTTCACTACCTGTAAAATGGGAGTGCAGAGGTGATTTCTGTCCTTTTTTCCCCCATTAAAACATGGATATTTTATGATATAAAGTCTCAGTGCTTGCTCTTGGCTTCAAAGGTCTACATTATACATCATTTGGTCTACATTATACGTTATGAGAGAGGAGACATGGAATTATTAGAATCCCCCTCCATGTTGGGGCATTCTCTTTATCTTGCTCAAAATATAGTCATTCCTTTTCTCTAGGAAGATAATTTTGAAATAACACTAACTTTACTGCCCTTTACTTACTTAAAAATAAGTGGCATTTTGTGTATTCCCAGTGTGCATAAATCCTTTGTATACAAGAATCCACGTTGCAATACTTTCTTTACTTCTTATTATAGTATATTTCAAACATACATAGGAATTGAGGGAGAACTAGGACAAATGTGTCTGTGCCCATTTTTGGCTTCACCAGTTGGCAACAAATAGTCAATTTTGTGGCATGTGGAGCTCCCCTTCACCTTTCAGGTTTGATTATTTTAACGCCGCTGTTGGATGTCGCAGTAGTCATTGGTAAATACTTGCATGTATATTTTTAAAAGAAAACTCTTTGTTTTTCTTGACTGCAACAATGTTATCCTGCTTCAAAAGTTAATAATAATCCCTTAATTTAATCAAATATCCAGGGTAGAAATTTCTCTGATTCTCTCATTAACAATATGTTTATAGTCGGTATGTGAGAATAATGATCTAAATGACATTAAAACATCACATATGTCTGAAATGTCTTCAAGACCCTTTCTATAATTCCTTCTCTCACTTAATTTTTGCAATTTAACGTCCCTAAGAATTCAAGTCTTTTTTTTCTATCAAATTTCACATATTCTACAATTTGCTGATTGCATTGCTGTGGCATCTTTATATGGATCTCTGTCCCCTCTTTTCTATACACATAGATGCTTAGCTGGCATGACCGTGTCATAGGGAGTATTTTGTATATATCTTCCAATTTGTTATTTTAAAAGATATTTTACTGACTGATCTTTTTTGTGTGAGAGAAAAACAGAGAGAGGGAAGGAAGGAGAGAGAGGGGGCCAGAGAAAGAGAAAGGGAGGAAGGGAGAGAGAGATCAATTTGTTATTCCATTTATTTATGCATTCATTGGTTTCTTCTTCTATGTGTCCTGATGGGAGATCGAACACACAATCTTAGCACGTCCGGACAATGCTCTAACCAGCTGAGCTACCTGGCCAGGGCCATTTTATCATATTAAGAAGGAAATAATGACTGGTTGCCCTCTTTTTGTGATGTTAAACTTACTAATGTACTCAGGTATCATCAGCTTGATTCATTAATGTTTTTCAACAAGTGTTTTCAGCAGCAATTGATAATTATTGTCCAGAATCTTCATTTCATTGGAGATTTCAAATTGATAATATTTTGTGTATCATTACTTCATAATTTACTGATTGGAATTCATTATTTATAATAGCAACATTTATTATTTGTAATAGCAAAAAGTTATTGCAAACAATCTAAATGTCTAACAACACTAGGCTGTCTGACACATTATGATAATCATGGGCAGGCATTAAAAACGGAATTATAGATCCATGTTGACAAGGACAGAATGATCTACAGGTCAATATAGAATATAAATCTATACTGACATGAACATATATTGTGTTAAAAGCAGGTTGCAAAATATAATGTATTGTTAGATGCAATTTTTATTAAAAAGGATAATTTTATATGAATATATAAATATATATATAGATACATGCATAGAAACTTCAGAAAGCCTATTCTTTCAAATGTAATATATTTATTGATATCTGGATGGTGGGGTTTGAGGAATTTTTTTCTTTCCACTTTACTTAACTTTTTTCAAAGCTAATAATAAAAAGTAAATATAATCAAAATTTTACATTTTTATGTTTAAAGGAGTATTTTTAACCAACAATAAAAAACATTTACTTGCAAAAACCCAGTAATCAATTTTAATTTGTAAATAAAGAAGATCCCTGGTCACTGTCATTTAATCCTAATGTACCCCTGTTTCTTCTTCCTTTAAATCTCATGGTACAGATTACGGATAAGTGGTTTGCTGTTACTATGATTGCTACCATCCTAAAAATGTTTGGCCTAGACTTGATGCTTCTTATCGCCTGTGAAATTGCTGATTTTATCTTGAACCAGCTGCTAGAAAGGTTTAGATTCTCAAACAGACACCTTTGCCACTGCTAATGTTCCATGGTTGTTGGAGACTCTATACATATTATGCTATTTAATGTTCAGAACCATCTTCTGATATGAGTATGGATAATCTTATTTTACAGATGGGAGAAAGGCCCATGTTCACAGCTAACAAACCCCTACACTGGACTTGGACCTAGCACTTTTTACTCTGAGACTCATTGTTGGCCTGCTTGACCACTGCATTTCCAGATCAGTCTCATTCACTTTTTTTCCACCTTGAAAGCCTTACTTGACAAGTCTTAGCAACACAGAGACTGTCTCACTCAGTTCCCTTGGAATAGATGACCTTATCCATCAGTGTCCAAACTCTCATGGCACTAGCACAATTTCAGCTCCTGTCGCCGCCCCCCTATCACCCTGTGTACTGAGATAGGAATAAATTGTGAGCTAAGCACACCAATTTCCTACTACTGCCTAAAAATAATGTTTTTCCATCAGTCATATAGAGGAAGCATGCCCTTCATTAAAGTAAGAAGTTACTGACCTCAGGCATCTGTCTGGAAATACCCTATTCATACCCCCCGCCCCACAAGGCAGTAAAGTTGACAGGAAATCTGGCAGGATTACTGTAATTGCAAGATGTTGAAACCATTTTTTTGAAATTATAAGTAGTGAAAGTCTCAGATAACTTTGGCAAGATGGGGCAAGACTCATTTTTTAATCAAAACTTTTTAAGATAATACTTTAATATACATGTTTCTTTTACACGCTGGTAAATCTCCAAAAAAATAAGCAATCATAAAAATATTTATCCAGCTACAGTGCATCAACTAACAGGGCAGAGCATCAAGTACATAGGAGGGAAAGGAATGGACTGAGATTGGCTGTGAACAAACTTGACCTATATTTAAACCAGGGCATTACAAACATATGGGCATGAAAGCAGAGGAATTGAAGTGGTATGGGAAGCCAAGCGCTGTCATGTGACATTCTGACTTACGTACGATAAAGAGATGTTCATTTCACATGACAACCCTGCAATGAACTTACCCTTGCATGTTGTGCTGTAAAAACCATAAGACCTTAACCTGAAAGATCTGGATGTGAGCCTGACAACATCTCTCAAAATAACTCTTAATCTTTGTGAGTCTCATAAAATTGTCCCCTTTATAAAATGGAAATGAAGCTTTCCATCCACCTACCCCACAGAGCTGGGAGACCACAGAAGAACACACACGAGAAAGTACTTGGTAAAACATACAGCACTATTTTAGTATAAGGCTGAGTTATTTGCCAATTACACGATCCTATCTGTTGTTACCCAACACTCCTATTGGCTGTTTCAAAGATGTACAACAGTTGTCTAACAAATGATTTTGAGTGCCTACAATGTAACATTCCTGTTCTAGGTGCCATGGGTAGACCAGTAAACACAATAGAACTTCCTGCCCTCCTGGAGTTTATATAGCCTATCAGCAGAAACTGAAACTGTAGACTAAGAAATTTGGGAGGGACATTAATTTTTCCATCTCAACCAGTATTTCTGTGTACCTCCCATGTGTCAAGCACGACGATGGAATAGAATATACATACTGTTGTTGTGGGGCTCATGACTGAGAAGGCAGACATGAGTCTGCCAAGTTTAAGGTGATTATAATACAGCATAATACAGCAAAGATACTGCAAAGAGGAGACACATGGCTCAAATGTGGGAGTCAGAAAGGCATCCTGAAGGAAGTACCACTCACACCCGAGGACAGAACACAGAATGGGGGTGGCGGGTCGTTTTCCCATTCTACTCTGCATTTTATAGTTCAGTGGTCCTGACCGAGGGAGAAACCTAAGACATAAGGGCTCTAGAAATCATACCACATGGTAGTGAAAGAACGGAAGATATTTAGCCTAGAATGTTAAACACAAACATAATTACCTAATTATAAATAAGTTAAATTTATTTGATGTGATTCCAGGTAGCAAATTTTAATCAATGGACAAATATAAATCTTCCTAAAATTCTTATTTTCACCCCTTCCATTTTCTCTGGGAATATTCCTCCCTTGATATTTAACGAACACCCCCTAACCTCTATTCCAACATTCCTTATCCTTCTTCCCTGCTTTATTTTCCTTCACAGTACACAACATCTTTTGGTACATATATATTCTACTTATTATTTATTAATCTGCCTAATCTCAAAATAATATGTATTGAAGGCAAGGATTTTATGTTTTGTTCACTGATATATTTCAGGTTCCTAGAAGAATGTCTTCGAGACAATGAATATTTGTTGAATAAATGAACGAGAGTTGTTCAGAATATAAAATAGTTTGCCTCTTACAGTAGTTTACTTCTGTTACAGAAGGGTAATGAATTTGTTTATTAGAGCATTAATGTAATGGGTTAGGAGTAGAACTGACTGGACCTATGACTTTTTTCTGATAAAACGAAATAGACATGTAATGGCAGGAACCTCATTCCCTCAAATAAGATGTATAGACAACGCTGATCCTTGGTATTTTCTTCTTACATTGAATCAAATCCTGCAACTCTGAAACTTTATTTAGTAATCCTAATTCTAATGTGAACTAATCTTCAATATAGATGTGGACATAAACCTGTTTAGGATTGAAAACATGCCAAAAATATAACTTTCAGTTATAGTGTTAACATAAAAATAATTGACATTATTTAGGACATTCTATGTAAGATTATTCCCCCTGCTGTTCTTCCTGTAGTGCAAGTGATGAGACTGGATCTCCCAACAGACTGTCTCCCTCCAAGTCTGGTTTTCACTGACTCCCATTGTCCTTGGTCAGGACAATTGTTCTCCAGTCACCTGATTTTTAAATGTGGCATCCTGGCTCGGGAAGCAATGTTATTGGAAAATGGTACACTTAGGAAGCCTTCATTTTCTTCTTTGGGGCACATATATAATGTGCACAAAATTGTCTTATCACACAGTTACTGAATAGAGTATCAGCGAAGGGAATTTACTTCTGAGTAAAACAAATTTGATTTTCAGAAAAGGATTCTGTCTCAATGGTAAGATTAAATTTATCTTTCATTTTTCTAATTACAGTGAAATCCCAATACTTTTACAGTTTTAATTTAGCTTCTTTTTTCTTCCACAGTTCCTGCTAATATTTTAGTATTATTCTCAGTAATGATTATAATGGTAGCTGATATTTCTATATTAACTACAATAGTAGCTAACATTTATAAAGTGTCCTTAGCACTGTTATGGATACTTTATAAGTATGAACTTATTTAACCTTTTTACCAGCCCTTTGATATAGGCACCACTATTACCCATACTTCAGATTTAAAGAAACAGAAGCAGATAAGCAGGGAAGTTGAGTAAATTTAGGCAGTTTGGTTTGGGAAGCCTGTGCTCGTGGCCACAATGCTAGACCTTATACTTTGCTGGCAAAGCTTTGGTTAACTAGATATGCAAATAAGCTAAAACAATTGTGTGGATACTAAAAACCCTTGTGGAAAGAAGACATGATGGATGCCAGAAAGAAAATCATGATTTTTGTGAAGTCCTGAGAAATATATTTAACTACAGTGGTCAAATTAAAATGTATTTCACTATGTTTTCATTGTCTTAAGTTTAAGTTATAAAATATATATTAGGTTATAAGTTATGAAATATATATAAAAATTTATATATTATATATATACTAGGAATTCTTTTGTTCATAGTTTAGTATCTTGGAGCAGCAGTTCTCAAACTTTGTGGATCCCATTAAATCCTCAAAAATAAGACCTCTAAAGAGCTTTGCCTTATATGGGTTATATCTGTAGACATTTATTGTATTAGAAATTAAAATTAATAATTTATTAAATATTTAGTTATTTATTCAACAATAATAATAATATACCCATTACATGTTAACATAAATAACATATTTTTATAAACTACATGTTTCAAAACAAAAAATTAGTGAGAAGAATAATCTTGTTTTCCCTATTTGCAAATATTTTGAATGTTTGGCTTAAGAGAAGACAGTTGGATTTTCTTATCTGTTTTCCCATTTAATCTGTCACAATATCACACACCATGTAGCCTCTGGAAAACTCCAGAGTACACTTGTGAGAAAATGAGAATGAAAAAGACAAATAACATTTTCATATTTATGAAAATAGCACTAACCTTATGGATCCCCTGAAAGAGCCTCTGAGATGGTCAGGGTCCCCAGATCAGGCTTTGAGAACCACTGTCTTAGAATGATCGGCTAGGAGAAAACAAAAACAAAACCAATACCCTTAGTGCGTTTTTTAGATAATTACATGTGCCATAGGTTTTTCTATTTTTAGATCTGTTCCCCCCCCCTACCCCCCAAAAAAAACACATAACAGTCTGCTTCACAATTTTTAAAGAGTTTGGGAGAATTTCCCTCCTTTAAGAAATTTTCTATTCAAAATACAGTCAATAACCTTAACATTTTCTCTGACTTGCTTTTCTCTCTCAGAGCTTCTGTATTGTTTCAAAGCATGGACATAAATATGTAATGAGAAAGTAAAAGTATTATTTGCAAGTCCATTAAAATATTTTGAGTTTATTTGTGGAACATTTTGATTTTCAATGCACGTGTAAGGTTCTCTTTCAAGTTCTACGACTGCTTCCTGTTCACCTGTTCCTCATATCACCCAGTTTGCAAAAATCCTTTTCTCTTGCCTTCATCAAAGGGGACCCTATTGAGCTCTGGGCTTAATGTGGAAAGCAGAGGGCTGTCTCAATTTCCCAGGGCCACCATGCCCTGCTGTGCAAGCTCCATTGCCCGACTGCACTGGCAAAGAGGCTGAGTTCTTGATACCTTCTGGAGCCAAAGTACTCACTTAGGGAGAGAAATTGCCTACCTTTATGAAATTTGCTTTCAGCTGGGGAAGACTGAAAATAAAGATATGATCTAGTGTTCGGTAATAATAGACCCTAGAAAAAAATTAAACAAGTTATGGGATAGAGAATGACAAAGAAGGGGTTTTAAGGTGGTCAGGGATGGCCTCCCTTAGCAGGTAACATTTGCCCAGAACTCTGGAAAAGTAAGGGAGAAATTATATCTGGGGCAGGAGCAGTCCTGGTAGAGGTCATGGAAAATGCTAATTCCCTAAGGTCAGAAGAAACTTGGCTCATTTGCATTTGAGGAAACAGCAGGAGCCAGAGTGGCTGGAGCCAAATGAACAAGTGGTAGAGATATAAGAACTGAGAGGTTGTCACAATTTGTTCTAAGAGTGCCAGGAGCTACTTGGAGGTTTTGAGTAGGAGTGTCATGTTTAAAGAGGATCACTCTGAGTACACTCCCACAAGCCTAGGCACATGATGAAAGCAGAGAGACCAGTGGGTAGAGAGTTGCTAGCAGCTTTCACTAGGATATTAGCAGTAAGAGAAGATGGTCCAATCTGGGATCTTTTTGGATGGTAGAGACCACAGCATTAGGTAATGGATCAAAAGTGGGATATATGAAAAAGAAAGTAACCAGGGTGAGTGGATTTTTCTACTGAGCAATTGGGTGAACATACATGCCCTTTACTAAGACAGGGAATCCAGGGTACAGAAATGAACTCTTCTGTTTTGAATGTATTAAGTTTGAGATGCCTAGTGGATATCTGAGTAGAGATGTTGACTTCCCAGTTGAGCATATGAGTCTGAAACTCGGAGTTGTAGCCTGAGATGAACATTTAAGCATTATTGGCACATGGATGGACATTAAAATCCGGGTACTGGGTGGAATCAGTGAGGAGTGAAAGCAGAAAACACTGGAGATGGGGTCTAAGGACTGAGCCAGGACACGCCTATTTCAAAGACTGAGAAAAGAGGAGGGCCAGGGAAGAAACCAGAATAAGTGGTCATTGACTTACAAGGAGAACATAATGTCCTGGGAGCATCTAAACACAGAAGTTTAGAAAATAGGTAGGCAACATGCCCCTTGGCTGCTCCTGACTTTAAAAGACCACCTGAGTACCAGGTGCCTAGTCCTGTCTACATTACTTTCTGTACAACAGGTTCCACACCTAAGGGTTCATGTTAGATGTTCTGCTCTTTATTTTGTTCTTATCTCCTAGACTATCCCTATCCTGTTCCATAGCATGTTGTTGATGTCAAAGACCAGGGTCCTTGCCCTCCATCCATTCAAAGTCCATTTTCCCTCCAGCATAATATTTCACAAAGAAATTTGCTCATAAACAAGTGCCATGTTTATCAACTAGAAGTGAATTGGTTTTCTGTATTCAACTAAAAGCAAAAGATACAACAAGATGCACAAAGGCAACAAGGGGGTTGTTCAGTAGTTATTTTCTGGAACATTAAATTAACTAGACTTTCTCATATTTATGAGAAAATAATTGATGCTTATAATGATATCCCTAAATTAATATATGGTCCCCAAAGCCTTCTTAGTCATTAAAGAAAAATGAATTACAGTCAGTATCCTTTAGGGTTAAGCATAATACCTCAAGTTCTAGTTCTTCTAAAGTCAGAAATTAATGTGTGCTCATATAGCTAAACTCTATTAACTAGAATAATTGATTAAGCAGAAAAATATATTTTCTCAGCAGAGCTAATAGGAGTATTTGCTAGAATTGAATCAGCTGAAAGGAGAGGCAGGGGTCATTTCTGTTCTGAGCTGTCCGTTGCTGGGGACAACGATGTGGATGAGGGTTCAGATCACAGTCTTTGCAAAGAAGTAGAATCAGGATTGGGCTGGGCGCTGTATGTTTTAAGGCAGAAGTTGTCAGGAGAGTCCATAGACAGTAGAAGAAATACAGAAGTTAGGAGTTGCTAAGGCATCCATGGTTTGGGGAGTACATTGTGGTTCAGACTCAATTCACATGGGTCAGCCCTGAGGCCTCATGTCCTGGTAGAAAATTAATGACATAAAAGAGATGGCAGCCTAAGGAATGGTTCTGATTTTCCAGTATTCGACTCAGACAGAGTAATTTTCACCCCCTGTGAATGCTTTCCAGGCATCCCTAAAGTTGTCCTTTATGGGTAGGCAACTATTTCCAGCAAACCAGGGAAAATGGAGAGGTCCCTAAGCAATTGGACTGTGCCTGAAATACTGCAGATCTAGGCACTACCCAGGTATGTGGCTCTAGACATAAAGGGGAAGAAGCTGAGGAAAAGTAGATTCTCAACTTCCACGAGAATTCTGCTTTTCATTCCTTTTTAAACCCATTTGCTCAACCAACAATGACTACAGTCCTACTTGCTTGATCTGTAGAGAGAGACAGAGTGGATAAGTCAAAATCTTTGCTTCCTGGGAATCTCAAGCTTGGTGTAGGAGAAGATAGCAAGATAGATTGGACAAGCTAGCAAATGCAGATAGAGGCGGGTCTGGGTGTTGTTACATAGGGAGGAGACAGGGCCAGCTCTGCACAGAGAGGAAGGAAATGAGGAAGAGCAGGTAGGGTTTTCCAGAGAAGTTGGTAGCTAAACTGAGTCTTCAAGGATCGCTGGAGGTTTTCTGGAAGGCGACGCAGGAGGGGGCAGTGACATGAAAAGCAATAGTAGTATGAGAGTTCAAGTTGCATCCTGGGATGTGAAAGAAGTTTGATGTGTTTAAACACTTAAATGTCTATGGAAAAGTGGTGCAAATTAAGGCCTGAGAAACAAAGGGCTGTGTAGGCAATCTAATACAAACTTGAGATTTTAATTGAGTCAGAAAAAATCAAAAGGCCCTGACTGGTATGGCTCCGTGGGTTGGGTGTCGTGCCTCAAAATGAAAGGACACTTGTTTGATCCCTGGTCAGGGCACATGCCTGGGTTGTGGGCCAGGTCCCAGGTCAGGGTGCTTGTGAAAAGCAACTGATCAATGTTTCTCTCCCTCTCTTCCTCTCTCTCTAAAAATAAATTAAATCTTTTTAAAAAATCCAAAGGATTTAGGCTGTCACTAACTTTATATGGTAATTTAGGAAGCTGGGGCTTTGGTTCTTAAATCTCTGCCATGAATTCTGAAGTTGAACCTAAGACCTGGACCCTCAACGAGAGTGTTACCAACACACAATGCAGCTGGTAACGGCCACTGCAGGAGCAGCAATACCACGGTCAGAGTTCAGACGTGGAATGACACCTCTTTATCATCCCTGGACTAGATGACCCAATCATTCCTTTAACAAATTTATTGCTATTTCCTATGAAAAAAGGACTTCAATGTCTTTTCTAAACCTATGAATAAAAACCTTCAAAAAGTGGGGTACATCCTTAGAGGCTGGCACCTCCAATATTAACTTCTATCCTGATGCCAAGACTGTATTGAGAAGAGCAGAGCATCTTATGGAGAGTAAACATTTTTTTCTCTCCAGGAAGCTAACTGGGATAGAGGACATACCAGGTTCTCTTGATCTCTGAGTATCTAGGAACAGTGCTCAACCATTTCAGATTTCCTAATATAATTATCTTTCCACTCCCTGTCTTATTTACTCTGTTACTTACATCACCATACCTAGTACTTACTGCATATTACATACACATTAAATATCTGAAGGGGTGAGTGAACCAATAAATCAATGAATCAAAGTCATCAGACTATTTCTCTGATATTTTGGGCCAAAAGTATACTTATGATTAAATGATGGGTACATTTTACCTATAGCAAACAATGCTGGCTCGGACAGTGTCAGGCATTATTTGTAACATTCAATGTTTAAAAACATATACTGTTTTCTCTGAAAACAGAAACAGAGAGCTGATTAAATAAATATGTGAATTTCTTGAGCAACATGATCTTTTAAGCTTATTTTTAGTAGGCTGGAATACTGTGGATCTGAAGGAAATGTGAGATATCTGTTACCTTAAAAGATACAGACCTTTTGATGTAGCCCTAGATGGAGAATTAAGTTCGGTAGCTCCCTATTCTTAGAACCTATGAATACACGTGAGTAAATCAACTTCATCTTCAGTGTAGGGTCCCACATTATTGAAAAAAGGATAACTTCTTTCCACTTAATATTTTATCAATGACACGTGTACTTTTCACGTACTACCCAAACATGAAAGACTCTTGACCTTTTGCTGAAGAAAGAAGAGTCAGTTGGCATGGAAAGCTTTCCTTCCTCTGGCTAAAGATGGACTTGACAGCATTCTTCTGTTCTCTGTGCCACACTTAAGCCACATGAGTAATTTGCCTTGAGTCAAACTGCTGAATTTCAATAAAGGTGTGTGTGAGAGTTTGTGCTTCTGTATGTGTGTGCTTGTATGTGTGCTGTGTGTGTGAAGGGAAAGATCTGGTCAAGGTGGGAACTGAATGCAAAGACATTAGACATTAGTTGATAAAGTTCCAAGGGGCTCAGAAAGTGCTCAGTAAATATCTGTTTCTGAGTTAGAGTAGCTTGGTACGCCACAGCGAGTTTCCGGATCAGTTGTGACTTCTTGGGAGCTGTTTGGATTGCAGTTCAGGAAAGGCCAGAGATGATCACGATGTATTAAGAATTTCTCAAGGGAAAAAGTGCTATCTTGTTGCCTGGCATTGTTTTTCCTCCAGTCTGCCTCCTCCAGCCACAGATTTTGGCATCAAATGTTAAAAATCCAGTGGTACAGTTTCTAGAGAGTTTTACTTGCTCTTTTTTTCCCGTGTTGATTGATTTTCTTTGAGCAGTTATTTCTTGGCTCTGTATTTTATACTCATATTCAGCTATGCCTTGGCTGGGCATGTACAGTGGCTCCCACACCCAGTGTTTATCATCACTACACGTATTCTCCCTCTCACACACACACACACACACACTAATACTATTGCCGTTTTACTGAAAAACAAAACCAGCCACCTGCTTACAACAGTTCTGCTTGCCACAGTGAGGACAACTGTTACTTGAGCCATAACCAGCAGAGTCCTGGGCTGGACCAAGTGTCTCTCATGCCCTGTTTGCATACTGCTGAGGCCAACTAAACTCAATATGACCTTTACAGAGTTAACTGTTCCAACACACTTCAATAGGCAGTCAGCTTTGTGTGTCTAAATTCAAGCATTAACTTAAAAAACTGTTTCAAGCTATGAAATCAAATATACAATTCATTTAAAAGTACTGACTTGTTGAGGAAAAAGCTGAAGTTCTTTTCATTGAAAAACTCTCTTCAATGCATAATATACTTCTCTCTCCTTTTTTTTTTCCAAAAAATCTGTTTCTATTTAGTTCCAAAGGATCTCAGTGAGAGAAAGATTTCAATGATTTTTATACTTCGATAAACTTTCTGAAGGAAATTTACATTCATTTCACTGGATGTTACATGTCATTATTGACCAAGTCACATTAAACTTCAGGAAAATCTGCAAGCTCCATCAATCCAGACCACTAGTTCAGAATGTGTAAACATTTAGACATGTGGTTGTTGGTGAATAAACATTTAAAATAGAGTTGAGTAAAATGACAACAAACTCACAGTTATTAACAACTGAACCTAAAACTAAAACAAAAACAAACAAAGCAAACAACTAGAACAGGAACAGAATCACAGAAATGGAGATCACA
>VMDR010020621.1:0-17428 GCA_007922815.1 Macrotus californicus | reverse complement strand
ATTAGTGTTATCCTGGTATAGTTTTTCTCTATCCACTTACTTTCAATATGTATGTGTCTTTATATTTAAAGTGAGTTTCTTGTAGAAACATGTAGTGGACTTGTTTTCTGATCTATTCTGACAATCTTTGCCTTTTAATTGGTGCTTTTAGACTTTGATGTTCAGAGTGATTATTGATATAGTTGGATCTACCATATTTGTTATTGTTTTCTACTTGTTCCCTTGTTCTTTGTATCTATTTTTGTCTTTCACTCTTTCTCTGATTTTGTGGTTTTAATTGAGCATTTTATATTATTCCGTGTTCTCTCCTTAGGATATCAGTTATATTTATATTTTTGCCTTTTTTAGTGGCTGCCATAGAATTTGAAATATAACTTTCAACTAATCCAAGTTCCTTTTCAAATAACACTATACCACTTCACCGGTAACATGAGTACTTATAATAAAATAATCCTAATTCCTTCCTCCCATCCCTTGTATCTTTGCTGCCATTCATTTCACTTATATGTAAGTATATGTAAGAGTAGATAAATAAAATATACAGGCATAAACACTTGAATGCATTTTTGTTATTATTTTGAACAAATTGTTATCTGTTAGAGAAATGAACAATAAGAAAAATAAATGTTTTGTTTTACCTATACCTATTTCTTCTTTGATGCTCCTGCATTCATCTGGATTTCTGACCTATGTTATTCTCCTTCTCTCTAAACAACTTCTTTTAACATTTATTGCAAGACAGGTCTCCTGGTAATAAGTTCCCTCGGTTTTTGTCTGTCTGAGAAAGCCTTTATTTCTCCTTCACTTTTGAAGGATAATTTTACATGGCACAGAATTCTAGGTTAGTGCAAGGTTTTTTCTCTTAACATTTTATTTCACTCCACTCTGTTCTTGCCTGGTTTCTGAGGGAAAGTTGGATATAATTCTTATCTTTGTTATAGCTAAGGTGTATTTTTTCCTCTGGCTTTTTGCAAGATTTTTTTTTTATCTTTGATCTTCCATAATTTGGAAATGACATGCTTACATGTCAGTTTTGGGTGTTATGTTTTTTGTTGCATCTATATTATTTGGTGTTCTCTGAGCTTCTTGAATCTGTGGTTTGGTTTCTGACTTTAATTTGGGGCAATTGTCAGTCATTGTTTTAAATATTTCTTCTGTTCCTTTTTCTTTCTTTTCTTTCTGATATTCCCATTATGCATGTTATACCTTTTGTAGTTGTCTCACAGTCTTGCTCTCTTGGCTTTTCAGTTTTGGAGGTTTCTATCGAGATACTCCCAAACTCAGAGGTTCTATCCTCAGCTATGTCTAATCTACTAATCAGCCCATGAAAAATATTCTTCATTTTTGTTACTGGGCTTTTTTTTCATTTAAAAAAAATTTTATTGTATTTTCACATTACTATTTAGTCCCCTTTTACCCACCCCCCACAATCACTGCACTGTTGTCCATGGCCAAGAATCCTTTTTACCTTCTGTTCAATCCCTCTACCCCCTAACCTTCCCTACCACCCTTAGCTGTCATTCTGCTCTCTATGAGTCTGTCCCCATTTTCCTTGTTAGTTCAGTTTGTTCGTTAGATTCCACATATGAGTGAAATCATATGGGATTTGTCTTTCTCTGACTGGCTTATTTCACTTAGCATAATGTTCTCCAGGTCCATCCATGCTGTTGCAAAGGGCAAAATGTTCTTATTTTTTATAGCCAAGTAGTATTCCACTGGGTAAATGTTCCACAGTTGTTTTATCCACTCGTCTATTGATGAGTGTTAACATGGTAACTTTGGACCGTTACTGTATTTTTTATCTCTAACATTTGTTACTGGTTATTTCTTAGGATTTCCATCACTGCTTACATTGCCCATCTCTTCTTAAATGCTGTCTGCTTTATCCATTTGAGTTCCTAACATACTAATCATAGTTGTTTTAAATTTCAGCTCTGGTAATTCTAATATCCCTTGCCTGTCTGCTTCTGAGGCTTGTCCTATCTCTTCAAGTTGTATTTTTTGCCTCTTGGTTTGTCTTGTGACCTTTTCTTGCTAACAGAACATGATGGATCAGGTGAATTGAATTTCTGTAAATAGCCCTTTAGCAATGTACCTGTGAGGGAGAGGGAGTGCCTTACAGTCCTGGGATGAGGTCTCAGACTTTTAGGGAGCTTGTGTCTCTAAACTGTGAACTTACAAGTGTTTCTTAGGTTTTTTTTTCCCACTCAGGTAGGACAAGATGGCAAGATTGGGCTGAAGTTCAGTGTTTCCCCTTCCCCAGGCCATTAGGCTCTAATAATACCCAAGGGTAAGCCCTGGTTGATTAGTTTCCCCTGAGGGCAGGCCTATTTAAGAGAACCCCGTGCTCTGCTGGCTACTTCAAAATGGCTCTCTTCTCCTCTTCTTGCCCTGGTCGAGCTCCTGGAGGTAAAACTCACAAAATTGTGGGGTCCCCCTTGATAACTGGGTCCTCTTGAAGTTTTTAACTCTCAGAGTTGTCCACCCTAACTGAGCCCTTCAGTAATGCATTGGTTACATTTTAGGTGTTCCTGGACTGGCACTTGTCCCCACGGTGTATTGGCTCCTGAGTGTCTGTTCTGGTAAGTCCTGATTCCCTGTATTAGCCTGTTTGCCTAATCTTGGGAGCAGCGGTTTTCCCTGCGTCCTTCCCTCTCTCAAGGATACAAGACAAGTTTTGCTTTTTCAGTTTGTTCAGGTTTGTCCTTGCTTGGACAGAGTGGTGACTTCTTACATGTGGAACGAGAAACTGAAAGTCTCTGTTTCTGTTTTTTAAAAAAACCTACGTGGGCTTTGAGTTTTAAGTAAGTCACAGCTACTAATCTTGTTCACTTGAATTTGGTGTTTGTTTTTGTATTTGGAATAGCCTTGCCAAACAACAAGATGAGAAAAATAGGAATCCGTGTTTCTTTCTTGTTTTGCAGAAGCCTCTTCTTCTATTACATGTATATGGGAATATTAGAAGGCAGCATTGCAAAGAAATTCCCCTCTCCTGTGGTACAGTTTTCCTAGAACTGAGTTGTGCAGCAGGCTTCTCACCAGAGAACTAGGGCAGGAGAACATTGAAAGTGACATCTTTCACAGTAGGCACATGCATTGAGAAGCCAGCTTCTCTTTGTTTTATAAGCATAGATACTTCTGCATAGAAAGGATATGAAGTCTTTCACTTAATTCCATATGTATGGTAAGTAGACTAATTCCCACCAAAGATGCCCACATTCTAACCCTTGAATATGTCACCTTCCATGGCAAAAGGGACTTTGTAGATGTGATTAAACTAAAGGTCTTGAGATAGATTATTAAGTGGGCCCAAACTAATCCCAAAAGTCCTTATAAGAAAGAGACAAAAGGCCCGAAATTAGAGAGAGAAGGCAATGAACAATGTAAGCAGAGGTCAGAAAGAAAGAGAGAAATGTGAAAATGCTATGCTACTAACTTTCAAGATGAAGGAAAGGGCCATGAACCAAAAAATGCCCTCTGGGAGCTGGAAAAGTCAAGGAAATAGATTCTCCCCTCGAGCTTCCCAAAAAGTACTGCCCTGCCGACACCTCGAGTTTAGGACTTCTGGCCTCTAGAACTGTAAAGTTATGAATTTGTGTTGTTTAAGCCATTGAGTTTGTGGTGACGTGTTACAGCCACAGCCGTAGGAAACTAACACAGGACTGCCAGAGTGCAGGTGCAAGTGAAATCCCTCCTGAGTGCTGTTGCTCCCCGGCCTGCGTTCGGTTTAATTGGCTACTATCAGGATAGTAACATCGATTCTACCATCAACACATGGTCTCAGAACACTGATGTTACCAACACAGAGCTGGTTGGACTCATTTGCCTAAAAAGTAAAAAGGCAGAAAATTTAGGCTTTTGGTTCTTATCCTTTAATTAGCCCAGAACACTCCTATGAGTCCTTAGAGAATTTCATTCTGATTATCTTCTAATAGGGAGGGGAAAAAAATCACTCTGCCTTTTAAAACTATTGAGGATGAAATGACTTTATACATGTGTAGCCTTTCAAATATTGCCTGGCACCTAGAAATCCTCCAGTAGTTCACTGTTGTTATTTGCATTGGGGTTCTCTAGAGAAACAGAACGGATAGAATGTGTATGTATATTGTAAAGAGAGATTTATTTGAGGGAACTGGCTGATGCAGTTGTGGGGTCTGGCAAATTCGAAATCTGCAGGGCAGGCCAGCAGGCTGGAGACCCAGGGAAAAATTGATGTTGTAGTCTCAAGTTCAAAGGCGGTCTAGAGGCAGAATTTTTTCTCCTTTAGGAGAAAAGTCTTTTCCTCCTAAGGCCTTCCACTGAGTAGATGAGTATGGGGAGTAATCTGCTTCCTTTTTAACATATATTACTAGTTTAAATGTTATTCAGGTCTAAAAAAATATCTTCACAGCAACATCAAAACTGGTGTTTGACCGAACATCTTAGCACCAGCCCAGCCAAGTTGACACACAAAAGTAATTCTCACACGGCTACTTGTTTGTTTCCTATTTTATCTCAGTGCCTAAAACTTTCAGGACAATAACAAAAGTGGTACTGGACATCCTTCTCCTATTTCTAGTTCTAATGGAAAAGCTCTACTGAGTCTTCTTTAACCGTTTGAGTCCCAAGCAGCGCGATTGCGCTGCTGACAATACCCTCTGGGACTCAAACGGTTAAGCATCTCCACTCCGTACTACTAAGAAGCTATTCTCTATTCCCACTTTAGTATATTTTAAATCATTGATGCTTACCATCTGCTAAGATGATTATATAGTTTTCCTCTCTTGACTTACTGAAATATTTTATTTCTAGATTTCCTATTAATAAACCGTTTCTTGCATTGCTATGGTAACCCTTACTTGGTCAGGTTGTAGTTCCTGTCCATCTGCTGCTGGATTTAACTTTTCAGTATTTCAGTTCATTTTAAACTTGTATCCCTAAGTCCATTTTGGTTGTGTCTGAGGAGTTTTGGTTTGCACTGTTTGGGGGAAAGGTCTGTTTTTACAATCTTCATTAAAACTTGGTATTGTAGTTTTAGTTTTGCTCACTTCATAAAGTGAATGGTAAGTATCCCATGTTTCTCAGTGCCATGTAATAATGCATAAAGCATGAGACTAATTGTGTTCTTGATGGCAAAAGGTACAGACTATCACAAAAGTACCATGATTTGGTGTGTCCCTTGTGAATTCCCTTTCATTGACTCAATATTAACATTACATTAACTCAATATTTTGCTAAATATCAATGCAATAGTATATTTAAAAAATATATTTTTTCCTTACCCCCCAAAGAATACTTTCTTTTACTCTGTCTTTGGGACCTCCTACCTACTTTCTGTAACACTCTGTAAACTTCCCACTTAAAAAAAATGTCCCTAGCATGAATAGCCTGCTGTTACTCAAGAGGGGTAGCCATTCAATCCCAGGTGTCCTTATGAGTCATTCTGCTTTAGGAATCCATCACATATTCTTTGACAAGTTATAATTTTCTGTTTTGAAAGCATCAGTGCGTGGAGCTTCACCTATACTGAGACCAGCAAAGGCCAACGTGACTTATACTTCCTGTGGTTTCCTATAAAACAAACTCAAATAAACAAAAGTATAAAATATGCATGGCCACTCCTGGCTGAGAAAGAAAGTCTGGGTTTGGCCTGGGTGTTCTTAATGAGGACAGCACAGAGTTCTGGGTGGCTTCTGTTAAAGAGTGAGGCCAGCAGTCGGAACAGTAAGCTGGGATTCAGGACTGAAAATCCTGCCCTGCCACGCTACACGCTGCCCGTCACAGCAGATGGCCGGGGCGATGGCGCGTACTGCTCCCGGCACGGCCGAGAGCCAACTGCAGCCTCGGTCCAATGTTCACTGAGGCCAGGTTGTACACTTAAGCTTCTTTAGATTTAACTCTTGTTTTGCTTTCTGGTGAAAGATTTTTAACTAGTCACACAACTGAAAATTATTTCAGAATCCAGCATTGTCCAGCTAGTGTTCTGGGGACACTAGTGATCCACAGATGTTAGTAGTATTACAACAGTAAAAAAAAAAGATTGTCCATTGTCCCCAAATAAATTTGAGAAAAGCTAGGTTAAACAAAATTCAACTGATTTCTTTACAGCCCCACAGAGGCTTTAGTGCATTGATGTTCTCTGTGATTCCAACAGCTTTTCACAATATACCTATTAACATTTTCAAGTACATTATTATTTCAAGTACATTGCATCATTATCAAGAATACATTTGGGGAACATTACCTTAAGTTGTCATTATTATCATTGCTTACACTTACTGTGTGCTTGTAGACGTTGAGTACTGTGATGGGGGGTTTCATGACATATCTCACCTAATCCTTGCAATATTTCTAGGACATGGGTGTTGTCATCATTGCACAGTGGTATGCCTACAAGGTCAGCACTAGTGAGTCACAAATCTTAATTTGCCTGCAGGTCTGTCTGATTCCAAAGTCTCTGTACTTAACCAGGAAGCTAAATTTGTTACAGCACCACTGCACTTTGAAATAATTGCCTCATGCAGTGCAGTCACGTGTAGTATAGTGACGTTTGTGTCAACAGCAGACTGCACATATAATGGTGATTCCATCCGTGAGATTATAAGGAAGCTGAAAAACTCCTATTGTCCAGTGTCGTCTCAGCAGTGCCGTAACATCATAGTTCAGTGCACAGCCCACGTGTTTGTGGCGGCGCTGATGCAAACAGACCTATCGCTATCAGCTGTGTGGCAGCACACACGTACAGTCGTGGACGGCACGTCACACTTGGTTATGGTGATAGACGGCTATGTTACTGATTTATGTATTTACTATACTATGCCTTCCATCTTCGTTGTAGAGTATACTCTTTCTACTTATAACAAATGTTTGCTGTAAAGCAGTGTGCCTTGTTACACCACCAGTGGTCTCATACCTCGTGTTTTCTGCATCCATTGCATCATTTTCTCCTGTGCTTGATTTAATGTCATATTGTTTTGTACAGTAACAGGCTATACGGGCTTGTAGCCTGGGACCAATAGGCTGTACCATGCAGTTTGGGTGTGTAGTACTCCATACCATCTAGATTTACTTATGTAAGTGCGTGCCCTGATCACATAACGGTGACATCGCCTAGTGGTGCGTTTCTCAGAACAACGTACCCTCGTCATTAAGCAGCACACGACTGCATTGTTAAAATATTGTATATTGTTAAAATACACTTTCCCCACACTCTGATATCCATCCTCTCCTTTCATGCCTGAGAGCCAGCTTGGCAGACCCTTTGTCAGTGAGGGCTGCAGCCATTCCCGACCAATCACAGCTGAATGGAGCGTGTGGCAGTGCATGTATTTTCTTCCTCAGGGCCTCTCTGTCTGACATTTCTGTGTGTCAAAAGATATCTCAGTGATGGCACCAGACCTTCTACAAAGAAACAACAATGGGTACCAAGCTGGATGTTAAAATGCAACTTTGATAAGCTATTCGGGAGCATAGTAGAAGAAACAGAGGGTAAAGATTTGCAGGCAATTAGGGGTTGGTGGAAATCCTTTGGTGAGTGAAGGATATCACTGTGGCCTGGGAGGAGTGCAGGCCTTGTGTGAGATTCTGGCCAGAGGCTGGCCATGGCCTTAGAGGATTTGAAGAGAAGGGAAGAGCTATTGCCAAATAAATTGCTGGAAATTCATTTTCACAGGGACCATTCCATGTACTGCCATGATTGCTCCCATTAAAGGATCCCAGCTCCTCTGTTAAAGGAATAGCCTTGTGCTGCCTCTTCTAATAGCGTCCACATTTCTCAGTCCAGTAACCAGCCTCCTTCCAGCATTGTCCTACCACCGCCTTCCATACATAGAGATGAAAAGTTTACAGTCATACCATTTTTCATGTCAGAGGAGATCTATTAGCAGAGATAAGCCAGAGGAACCATCCTACTCAGCGAGAGCCATAGCAGCAAGTTTTATGGGAAGCATGCTCAGTTTAGAATTTACCCATCTCAAGAAATCCAGGACTGAAAATTGCCAGACCTGGGAGGTGTAGTTTGGGGACCCCTACTTCACACAAGCTCCTCTATTCAGGTGGCCTGTCATCTTCTATATTCAAAAAGGTCAGAACTTTTCCACATGTGTGAGTTAGCTATTGTTATTAACAAACCACTTGTACCACTAGTGGCTTAAAATAACTAGCATTTGTTATTTATTATGAGTCTACAGATTGGCTGAACAGTTCTGATGACTTGGGCTTAACACAACTGATTTTAACTGGGCATAGTGTCCATGTGGCCCCTCATTCTCTACGAGGCTAGCCTGGGTTCATTCTCAAGGTAATTGCAGGGGCTGAACAGAGGAAAGAAAGCAACCTTCAATGTATAAGCATGTTTTACAAGCCAATAGCATCCTACCTAATTGAGTATTATGTTTGAGTTACCTATTGAACAACTAAGGAGAGATATCAAGGAAACAAATGGATATGTGAATCTACATTCTAGGGAAGAAGTCAGGTTAGGAGATAGAGATTTGGAGGCCACAGCCATATAAATTCTATTTAAAGTCATATGACTGGATAAAATCACTTTGGAAGGAATGTAAAAAGAGTAGAGGGCCAAGGATTGAGTCTTGGGGAATTCTAACAGTTAGACATTGAGCAGGTAAAAGAGGAGACCCAAGAGAACTCAGAGTAACCAACAAAGGAGGAAGAGAGCCGAGAAAATGCAGTGTTGCAGAAGCTCAAAGGAGAAGGAAGGGATCTCAGAGAGAAGAATGGTTGGGTTGTGCTGAGCAGTTCTGAGAAGTCTCGCTCTCACACCCTCTTAGCCTTGTAGACCTTCATGCACGTGTTCCAGGAGCAGCACCCTCACCCTCTGTGCTCCGAGTTATTGAGGTTTCTTTCCCTCTGTCTCACAGCTCCAGGCCAGGCTCTCCTAGCCTCTGTGGCTTCACCTGCATTTGGGCCTCCACCAAAAGCACCTGCTGTCCAACCACTGTTCCTCCAGATCTGGCTGAGGAGCCCCTTCCGTGTCCTGCACCTCCCCATTATACCAGTGTGCTTGTGCTGCCATAATAGAGTACCACAGGCTGGGAGGCTTAAACAACAAGTTTATTTTTCTCACAGTTCTGGAGGCTAGAAGTCCAAGATCAAAGTCCCATCATAGAGACCTCTCTCCTTGGCTTATAGAGAGCTGCCTTCTTGCTGTGTCTTCACAAGACCTTTTCGCTGTACATGTACCTAGGACACTCTGGTGTCTCTACTTATAAGGACACCAGGCCTATCAGATTAGGACCCCACCCTTATCATCTCATTTAACTTCAATTCAAGTCTCCTTAAAGGCCCTATCTCAAATACAGTCAACTGAGGGTTATGGCTTCAGCACAAAATTTGGGGGACACACTTCAGTTCATAACATCCATGAAAGCATTTATTGGATAACTTCTCTATTTCCCCATTTGACTATAAGTTCTCTGAGGCCAAGCCAGGCAATGTGTATATTTTGTGTTTTATTATCTTCAGCCTGTGACACAGTGCCCAAAGGTGCTAAAAAATATTTGCATTTCTAAATGAATTCGAGCTTTAGTGCAGGTTCCATGTCTGCTCTGCCCTCTGCCTGACCCGCAGAGTCAACCAAGACTGTGCCCTACAGGAAACCCTTCCGGGAGTAGCCCATTTCCGCGGTCAGTAAATCTTACCCAATTGAAATAAAGGAAGCCTACTTCGAATTAGAAAGAAATTACAAAATTTTTAAAAGAAATCTTGGTGCTTTCAAGCAATCCATAAAAACTGTAGTATCTGAACCACTGCTTTGTAATTTGTCCACTAATTGTTTGCCTTCAGACAAAACTGTTGAAATAGTTTAACATGTGATGAAAGCCCTTTCTATAAAGTCAATGTCACAATGATTCTGAAAATGAGTCTATACTCTCCCTTGGTTAAACAAATGCTACTTGCTACACACAGATAGGGCAAAAGTAAACTTGAATCCAACCTCCAGAAAACACGAAGTCCCTGGTCAGGATTCTGGAGATCCCACACTTCAGGAAAGATCAAAAGGGATTTGGAAGGGGCTCAGAATTGCATTATTTTAAAATTCTATGTCTTTGCTGTATAATTTCAAAATAGCAAGTTTGACTTACAGGTATTAAAGTACTATATTTAGAAACAGAGAGTCAGCAACCACATATATATTCTGCTCCTTCCCCTGAAGATTGCATATACATTTTTTTAAGATACAAAATGATTTGGAAATATAGAAACTAGCTTTTTATAGGCATTTCATTTCTAGGTTTTCTTGAACTCTAAAATGTGTTAGGAAGAAAGAAAAAAAAATCTCTTAACATGTTTCCAACTGTTCACAGGTGTTAACCCTTCAAGGATGCCTTTCTCTTCTTTTTAAATAGAGTGCATTTAGGTAAAAGCTGACTTGGAATGTAAATACCTAGTTCCAGCTGGAGCCTCCTGATAGAGAATAGATGTGCTCAGCTTCCCGAGGGTTCTAGCTTTCTCTGCAGCTGGGTTAGGTGGCTATTATCACAGTGGTTGCCCGAGTGAGATTCGGTGACATGTGACAAACAGGCTGACTCGCAGCCTGTGCTGACACAGACTGTACTAACAATAACACAAGAACAGACGCACCCTGGCCTGTTCCTCTTCTATCCCCAGGCAGTGTCAAGTAGAAAAATAATTTGAAGAGGCAGCACAGACAACAGCTCTGGCTTCAAGACTCATTGCAAGAAGCCAATTTCTTAAACAACTGTGCAGTGCAACAGGGAAGGGACAGGTGCCAGGAAAGAAATGGTAAATGTAGATAATTATTTCATTTCAGCATGGCCAAAAGCAACATTACTTACTTTTTATGGCCCTTGACATAAGTGCACATTTGTGGATATTTTCTATTACGTCAGTGAGTTCTTCTGATATTACAGAGGAATAGTATGGCCCAGAGACTCGAAGAGATCTCCTAGAGCAGCAGTACCGCAAAGTAAGAATGTCCAGTAGACACTTGTGCCGTGGGCTAGTTTGGGTGTGGCCTCTTCAGCTTTATTCACAATGGTCCCCAGAGAAAAGCCTCTGGCAAAAGCCCTTTTATCACAACTGTTTCTCTCTTTGGCCATCAGGCAGTTCCCTAAAGTAGCTGTAACCTGCAGGTCCTGAATGATAGAGACATCAACTTTGCCCCAATGCAGAGTCAAACGCAAGCAGGAATCGTGTTTGATTTGAAAGACAGTGAAGGCTTTGGGGGATACAGTTGGAAGGGTTTGGTGAGTAATGTGCATAAGCTAGATAATATGATGACTATTTCTTCAATTGAATTTACTGGGGTGACACTGGTTAATAAAATTATGTAGGTTTCAGGAGTGCAGTTCCACACTATAACATCTGAATATTGTGTTGTATGTTTACCACCCCAAGTCAAGTCTCCTTCCATCACCGTTCGTCCACCCTTTACCTTCTTCCACCTGCCCCACTCCACTTTCCCTGTGGTAATCACTGTACTGTTTGTGCCTATGAGTTCTTTTTGTTTTTGCTTAAGCCCTTCACCTTGTTCCTCCAACCCCCCAAGTCCCCTCCCCTCTGATGACTATCAGTCTGTTCCCTGTATCTATGAGCCTGCTTCTAGTTTGTTAATTTTGTTCATTAGATTCCACATATAAGTGAAATTATATGGTACTTTTCTTTCTCTGACTGGCTTATTTCACTTAGCATAATATTCTCCAGGTCCATACATACTGTCACAAAGGGTAAGATTGCCTTCTTTTTTTATAACCAAGTAGTATTCCATTGTATAATGTACCACAGCTTTTTTATCCACCCACCTACTGATGGGCACTTGGGCTGCTTCCAAATCTTGGCTATCGTAAATAATGCTGCAATGAACATAGGAGTGCGTATATGCTTTCAAATTAGTGTTTTGGGTTTCTTCACATATACGAGATCTGTCTGGAAAAAGTCCAACCATTGTTAATATAACGAGGAGGGTTTGAGCGACATTGATGTAACCTGGCAGCCAAGGACAGTGGACCAGAATGCACATGTGTGAACAATGATGACTTCACTGGGCGTGGTAGACACCATTGAGTGAGCATGTGTACTGTGTGGCCGTTAGATTTAAAATGACTGAGTGAGTAGAGCAACTGAATCTGCATCAAATTTTGCATTAAGCTTGAGCATTCAGAAACTATAAGGATGATTCAGAAGGCCGCAGCTATGGGAAACTGGTGATTGGCAGCTTCATCATGACAATGTGCCTCTTCATGCATCATGTCTCGTGTAGACATTTTTGGTGAAACATTAAATCACCCAAGTGACTCAACCCCACTACAGCCCAGATTTGGCACCCTGTGACTTCTGGCTTTTTCCAAAATTAAAATCACCTTTGAAAGGGAAGAGATTTCAGCCCTGGATGGTGTAGCTCAGTGGACTGAGCACGGGCCTGCGAACCAAAGGGTCACTGGTTTGATTTCCAGTCAGGGCACATGCCTGAGTAGTGGGCCACGTCCCCAGTAAGGGGGCACACAAGAGGCAACCACACATTGATGTTTCTCTCCCTCTCTTTCTCCTTCCCTTCTCTCTAAAAATAAATAAATAAAATCTTTAAAAAAATAAAACAAAAAAAAAGGGAAGAGATTTCAGACCATCAGTGAGATTCAGGAAAATACAATAGGACAGCTGATGGTGATTGGGAGAACTGTGTGAGGTCCCAAGGTGCCTACTTTGAAGGAGACTGAGGCGTCATTGTCCCATGTACAATGGTTCTTGTATCTTGTTTCTTCTTCAACACATGTCTCTATATTTCATATTACATGGCTGAATACCTCCTGGACAGACCTCATATTCCCAGAAGTAGAATCAATTCCATTTTTATTTTTTTGAGGACACACCATACTGTTTTCCACAGTGGCTGCACCAGTCTGCATTCCCACCAACAGTGTACTCGGGTTCCGTTTTCTCCACATCCTTGTCAGCACTTGTTTGTTGATTTATTAATGATAACCATTCTGACCGGTATGAAGCAGTATCTCATTGTGGTTTTAATTTGTATTTCTCTGGTGATTAATGACGTTGAGCACCTTTTCATATGTCTATGGGCCCTCTCTATGTCCTCTTTGGAGAAGTGTCTATTTACGTCCTTTTCCAATTTTTTAATTGGATCATTTGTGCCTTGCAGTTTTTGGCAAGGTCCAAGCTGACCCCTTCAAAGGAGGATCCTTTTGGGTCTCTCTGCAGGGTGCAGCCTAAACAACAAGGCACACGCTCTAGTGCTGGCTGTATCCCCCTGAATGAATTGCCCTTCCATGCCCCGGTGGGACAAGGAGGATCTCAGCACTCAGGCACCCACAGGCTGCCAGGGTAAAGTCCACAAGCACAAGTGAACATGTGTGCACACACACACACCAGCCTTCACTGTGCACTGATCCAGGCTGGTAAAAATAGCAGTCCTTGCTGTCTTCCTTGCATCTCACTGGGTCCAGAGGTTGAGGAGATTATTAAGCTTATTTTGATTTTGTTTGTATCTGATAAATCAAAACTCTCTGGGGGGGGAGGGGGCAGCGACTGCTCATTTAACTTCTTCTTCTGAAGTAGTATATTGGTCTTTAGCTAGAGACTATTCATAAATGGCCCTAGGGTTGACTTGCTTTCATATCTTCACTAATTTGGCCCTCAGTTTATTCATCTGTGGAGTGGGGTTACAATGATCTACTCACAGAACTGTTATGGGACTGAATGAGAAGAAACAGTGTATGTGACAGTGCTTTATAAACTGGGAGGGAAAAAGTGAGTCATTAATAACCTCCATTGATCAAATTTATTCATGTCCATCCATCAGTAAGAAGGGAATTCTGGGAACATGCATTCTTAGTCATTTTCTAGCTGTGTGATCTTTAGCAATTAACTTCTTAGAACCTTAATTTTCCTACCTATAAAATTAGGAAAACTATCTATTTTTTCAAAGCTCTTGCAAGAATTAAAAATACACTCTTTTAACACTGACAAGTATGCCTGATATAGAGTGAATGCTTTCGAAATGGTAGCTGTGGCTGTTGTGGTATCCTGGGAGACCTTTGTACAAATGAAATATCTCTTTCTTCCTTAAGTTTTTAAAGTGCTCTTCCCTGCTCAACAATTGAATTCTGACCTCAGTTATTGTTATGATTGTGCAAGGGTGTGGTTAATGAGATTGATATGTGAGGTGTGTAAATAATTCATGGACTGCACTTTGAACACATTGCTTGAATTCATATGAGGATTAGTATTTCAATTTGCTAGGCTTAAAAAGCAAAGATACCAAGAACTTAAAAAACAAACCAACCAAACTGAAACAACTAATTAATCTTCCTAGAATACAATTTGGTAAATTTGCTCTCAATTCAATCAGAGGTCGGGGTCTTTATTGACTCAGAGGAGCATGGAGAAAAAAATTGCATACTAGGCCTACCAAATAATAAACCTCTTCAACTTTTAAATTGGTAAAGGAAAAAATAACTCCAACACCTTTTGATAAATAAGATAGCTTTCAGAGCCATAGTATAGTCTATTGAGAGAACAAAAAGAAAAAGGAAAGAAACATCAAAAAGAAGTGGACAAAATAAAAGGGAATAGTCTTACATGAGATAAAAATCCCATCTGAAAGCCTTGAGGAATATAGCCGTGTTGTCCATTTGTGGCCACAAGCTTGTGTGAGGGTATCTCCTATTGTCACTCTACTCACAGGAGTAACCCGAGATAAATGCTCACAACTACACAAGTCCACAGATGAAAGGAGATACACACATGTCTGCTGTCACTGAGTACCCAAAAGAAGGTCTCGGGTCCTGGATCCCGAGTCAGCCATGGCTGGGGCTGGGCTCACACTGGATTCAATTCTATCCTCTAGAGAAAAGAGGAGTTAGTTTTGAGGTGAAATAGCAGCAACCAAGGAGGCAGAAATTAGAGTTGCAAGGGACTGAAAAAAACTTCTGTGTATCTCACCCACTCCCTACAGTCAGTATCCCTCCCTCTCCCGCTCTCCTTATCTCTTTCTTTCTCTCTCTCACACTAAAAGGTGATATCCACTCACTCTTGCCAGAATAGTCCTATTTGGATGACATTTCTGTAACCTTGGTAACATGGCAACACAGGGACAAAACTTGTTGGTCAGTTGGTCATCAGCTGTAACTTTACCTAGGGGTGGGGCACTGCCAAGCTTTGTCCAGGAACCTAGTGACCTGACACCCAGTTCAGGAGTTTCTATTTTAACAGCCCTGAATAGAGCCTTTTTATTTGTCACTCTGTGAAAAAAAACACTCTTAGCCAAAACACTGCAGAGACTGCAAATAGATCCCCCCTCCCACGCCAGCCCTAATCACTCTGAATGGCTCAGACCATCAGCCAGCATGGAAGTGGTGTGATCTAGGGGTGCTCACAGAGGGCTCTGAAAATAGGGGCAGTGAGACAGGTAATGTACCTATCATCTTTGAGCTACAGTTGTGTTGAATAGACAGGGACTAAACAATCACGAATGTTAACACCGGAGCTGCGGTCAACCTAAGAATCAGCATCTGCAGCATGCTGGTCTTCGCGTCTCAGCTGCCCCTTGGGACGCACACTTGCCCTGACTCCAGAATGACTTTGTTTGTAGGATTTTCTCATGCTAGTTTCTTGCAATAGTTTGAGTTTCTGTGCTACCTGGTTTGGCTGTTGTTGCTGCTGCTATAATTTCCCATGTCTTTGAGTCCTTTTATTTGCATAATCCTGCCTGAATTATACTACTAGGTTGGAGAAACATCGTTGGCTAGTTAGGAAATCCGATAAGTTTTTTTAAAAAATCTCACACACTTGGCACTTAATATCTTTCATTTAGGTTCACTTGGTTCCATTTACCCTGTGCAACACTGTGCTGACGAGGTATGCTAATCTGTGCCCCTCACTAACTCTGATCTTTTTTGCATCCATTTCTCAAGGTAGTTAGCAATTGTTAGACAGCTGCTCCCTTAAAATAAGTCTAAGGTCTTCATGTCTTTTAAGACCTCAAACTTCCTAAACAACTGTCAAGTCAGTGACCTCACTGACTACGGAGCAACGTCACCATGCTCCAGTAACAACAGCAGCCATCCTGGACATCCATCTCTCTCTGCATCTTATGGTTTCAGTTCTGCTTCCCATGGTGTGGAGCAGGAAGGACTGGCTTCTAGGCAAACTGCCAATAGCCATCCTTAGCAAACTGACTCATTTCAAAAACTTCCCCTTCTTAGTTAAAATTACTGCTACCTCTGTAGAAAAAATTCCCTTTGAGCCTTCAAGTCCTTTTTATACTATTATCTCCCTTTAGGTAGAAAACAGGCAACAATGTCAATCTCATCTTAGGGCACTCGCAAGTGCAGGGAGGCAAAGAGGAGACTGAACAGGGATTGGGCAGATGCTGAAAATGCCTCCCCTTGTGCCAAACGTGTGCTTACTTTCCATCAGCTCCTCCTCTGTGTGGTCTCAGTTGCCAACTCCAACATCGGCCCACGCACACAGGAGGCCCAGAGGAGACAGAAACTCTTCATCATAACAGGGAGAAGGCAGATGGAAGCAAGGGTGGAAGCAAGAGAATTGAAAATACAATTGTTTTGTGACATTTACCTGTCCCTTTATATGAGTCTAGCTACTTGGGTACATACCGTCAGATTCTTTCTGGGTGTCCTATTATATTTATTAAAAATGACAGCAACTATCTGATACTCCCCTCATTGCAACCAAACACGTGGAAATTCGTGAATGCAAAATAGATTATCAAGTAAAAATTAAGAATACAATGCATACACTTCTAGCCATTTGGCAGATATCATGGAAGGTAACTCCTGGGCGCTCAAATAAAATTTAGATTGATAAACCACTGTCAGAATGAAAGAGAGATGGGCAATTAATCTGATTCAGGGAGAAAACGAGGTATGTTTCTTACATTAAATAGATTTACCTTCTAGTCTTCCATGTGGGAAAAATAGTATTTTGCTTTCTTTCATTTTTCAGCCACTTATGACAAGTACATAGTCTCAAGTACCCATGATTGGATTAAACCACTATAAAGAGACCTCAGAAAATTCACTCTTTTAGACTCTGCCACTCAGATTCAGGAATTTCCTCTCTCCTTCCTGAGATTTAAAACAAAAAACCTTGCTATGATTTTTTGGTCTATAAACTGGAGTTTTTCTTTTACATGATTTCCATGCCAAATGATGAAATTCTACAGGTAGAGAAAGAACACGGAATTGTGTGTAGTTTGTCAAAGTGAACAGAAGCCCCTGGGATAAATGCCTATATGTGACCCCAAAAACCGACCAATAAACTCAAGCACCAGTGGGCAGCAAACATAAATTGATAACCTGACAAAATTCTACTCTGACAATTGGCCTGTTTAAATCCATTTACAGTATGCTTAGTTGTACTTAAATCATATACTTTATTCAAGTCACAGATAAATACATAATGCTCACCAGATCTTAAAGAGATGGGTTTATTT
>VMDR010020620.1:0-17431 GCA_007922815.1 Macrotus californicus | reverse complement strand
AGTCAAGTGTACACTGTACTTAATCTCCTACCATGAATTGTTGATAGTCATTTGTATATGTGCTAACTAATGGGCATTTTAAGTCATTTTCACTAGGTTGGATTATGTTTTTTTTCTAAACTAACTGAAATTTTCTGAATTTCTCCTGTTATTTATACATTGCTTCAAAGGAGGAGAGTGAGACGGAAACGTTTGGTGCAACGGTAACAAGTTAAATTAGCTTTTATGGCTGACCATAGGGTAAAAATGGATATTGAGGTTGTAGCTGATCGGGAGTTTCAGATGTATAACTAATGAAAATTAGCCAGTGCGTTTGTGTTTCTTAAGTGGCCTCTTAGTAACCACAGTGTTCCATAAGAAATCAGTCTTGGTTTAATTTTAATTCATATTTATTTATTTTAAATGCTGTAGATTATACTTACCTGTTATGCTTCGACTTAATTTTTCCATGATGTCTCAGGTAGTGATACTTGAAAAGGAGACAAGCATGCTCTGTTAAGCATTGTTTTCTTTACTGGACGTGAGCAGGAGTTCTGACGCCTCTTGTTTTGTCTGTTCGCAGTATGTGCTGGTTCTGTGCAATTCCATTGGCACACCCTTGGATCCCAAATACGTTGATATTGGTAAGGAAATGTTAGTGTTTATTCCCTCTTTCATCAAGTTTTATTTGTAAAACTAAGTCAAAAACCCAACAGTAGTATTTTAAATTAGAATGGTGTTCTCCAAAACAAAGATGAACATACTTCCTGGTTTGCCAGGTCCAGTTTATGCCTGTTATCTGGTATACTTAATAATGCTCCATTTCACTGAATTAACCAGTAGTGTCCTGGTTAGTACAGTCAATTATAAGGTTATTTCATCTAAAATCCTTAATAACCTCACAACTGCTACACTGCCATCATTTGCTTTAAATGGGGACTATAATTGTATAGGAATTGGTATGCAACGTAACGATTAGGGTATAATGAACGGAGGGTCATAGAAAGAATTTTGCCTCTAAACCACTTTTATTATTAATAAACTGCCTGCAAATACCTCTCTTCCATAAAAGACACTTAGCTGCTTATAAAAGTGAGTTTTCTTTTTCCAAAATTTTCCAATGAAACATGTCTATTAATAGGGACAACTTTAAAAAATGCCTGCGTTTTTGTTTTCAGATATTTGTTACTTCAGATGTACCATTCCCTGTAACCAAGAGCTATGAAAGCAACCATTAAGAAATTTCGAATCTTATTCTCAGAATTTTGTTAAAAGCCATTACCAAATATTTTCTTGCTCTTTCACTATAACTTCTAGAAGTAATGGTTTTCTTTTAGAGTATATGGTGGTTATTGGGTATGGTATTAGAAAAATTATTAGGTTTCAACAACTCGAAAATCATGGAATTACTGGTATGTTCTGAATCTGAGAACCAGTTTTTTTTCTTCAGATTTCACATTTAGCCTTAATGGTCAAATGTTAGTGTTTGCCTTTTAAGTGTTTTATTTTGCTGAGTCCTGTGGGTAATACAAGCAAATTTGAGATACATTTACTGGCCTCAAAGATTTTATACTTTATGTTTAGGGTCTTGGGAACTCACTTTTATATCTTGAAACTTTTCAGCTTCATGTCCTATATTTGTTGTTACATAGGTGTATTTATATGTTTGTATATATGTATGTATATATATGTTAGTGTTCCTTGTTAAAAGGCTTAGCTTAAAATTATTATAGACTTGTCACATGAATATCTTCTATTTATCATAAACAAAAGTCTAAGGAGTGAATTCTGCCAGTCTTCAGATGAAATGCTTTTTCTTTTAATATCAAGTTTTAACATAGAATCATAATGATGATAGGATTAGTTTCAAAGTAATTTTGACTGCAGATATTCTATGTTTAAGTAAAGCCAGATGTAAATTCTTCACCTTCGTGATGGCAAATGCTTGAGGGCATGATTAGTTGTCGTTTTGAGTCTAGGGACTTTTTTTGCCGTCTCTGTGGCTGGGTTTTAACACACAGTTCTTTCACTGGTTTACTGCCAAAGTGAGCTCGGCCAACTCGACGTTTTTTTTATACTATGAAACTCCCTTTTTAAGTTTCTATGCCAAATTTTCATGAGGACTGGAGGCTAAAGGAAAAAAAGTGTGTAATCGACATTATTTTAGAAAGTGTAATTTCTGTTTTGTCACTTACTCTTCCTCCTGACAATTTCTGTAGCAACTTTCAACAAGAGCTTTATGCATTATTATAGAAGTTCCGTTTGTGGGCCTCTGTGGCACTGTACATGTAGTATTCTTTTTGGTATTCTTCCTTTGAGCCCCTAAACACCTTTGGGGTGTTTCTATTCAAAGTACTCACTCTGCACGGTGGTTGTTCATCTCCTTGTCTTTCTTCCCCATACGATTTTGAGCTTCTTGAAGATCTACATCTATTCATTTCTGTACCCCCATTGCCTACGACTGCACTTGCCCCATGACAACTGTTCACTGAATGTATGAAAAGGTTTAAAACAATCTATTTATTTAGTACACCATCAATGAGTGTATATTGTTTCAGGGACTGTACTGGGTACAGAGAGGGATAAGAAATTAATAATGACATTTCCTGTAGGATATCTAAATAAATAGTAATTACAATGTGATTAATCCATTGGACAATGACTGTTCCCCCCGTGCTGTGTGCTAGGTCTGGTGCTCGGTGCTGCATGAGTGGGCTTCAGTGGCTAAGGGTGTCAGGGACGTCTTTCCTACCTAGAGAAGGTTTCATTCAAGCCAGGTTTCGAAAGGCATTTCTTCAGGTGACATTTTAAGGAAAAAAAACAGCAGGTGTGGAGGAACGAAGGCATGAAAACTGCCTGAAAAGTGTCAGGTGCCTGTGCTGCAGCCGTGCTGGCGGGAGCAAGTAGGGGCTCTCTAACGAGGGTCTGTAGCACCCGCACTGAGCTGCCCCGTGTTCCAGAGAGAGGTCATTTGATGAGAGCGTTTCAGTACGACTTCAGTCCGCCAGCTCCTCAAAGGGCCGAGGAGTGAATACGCAGGAAAAGGGGGGGAACATCACCGATGCAGACATTTAATTCAGTCCTCAGCACTTAAATATTATTTTATAAGCAGGTTTTACTTATGTGTGAATTCATGGATTTTAAAAACTCATTTTAAATCCTTGCTTGGCTAGTAATTACTGCCATCTAGCATCACAAAGTTTAATTAATGAAAGCATAATTACTTTCTTAAAATTTTTTCCCCAATAGTCATAGATACTTTGAGTTTCCCTTTCCAGATGTTGAATAGCTGAGCAGGATATGGGGTGTTTTTATCTTGGTTGTTTTCTTCCTAAAATATTCTGTTAAAATTTGTTCTAACTTTTTCCTAAAAGTTAGGTCTAGGAAACTAAGGACTAATCTACCTGGGTAGGGTGGATCTTTTAGTAAAGATCTAGCATAATTTATGTACATAGGGTTAGCTACCCGTGTGAATTTGCTGCAATTAACTGCCATATTGATTCAAAAGAACAGATGTTTCAGATACATTCGTATTTTGTTTTTTGTATTGACTAGAGGATCTGCACTGGTTTTATTATACAGACCTTGTGTAGGTAATACAAGTAAAAACAATAATAGCAGCCGCACCTAATGCTCACTGACCCTCAGCGAGAGGCTGTACTGGCTGCGGGCATAGACCGGGAGCGGTTACCTGGGTTTGTGCCCCGGCTTCTGCCGCTTTCTAGCTGTGCAGCTTCAGCGAGTTCTTAGCCATTTCGTCCTTAAGTTTCTACGCCTGCCAAATGGGAGTAGCGATAACAATGACGTCTACCCGAGAGGGCGGTTGTGAGTTCATCCGTGTGACGTGCTAATTGTGTATTAGTGTAATTATGTGTTATCATCATAACTATACAGTTATAATTAATATAATTGTATTAAAATGTATGTCTGACAGAATTTTGGAAAGTTCAATAAATATTGGCTTTTAAAATTATTAAGCATTCATTCTATGCCAGGCATTGTACTATGCTTTTTATTTATTATGGATTTTAATCTTTAAAGCAGTTCTATAAGGTTGGCATTATTATTATCTTTAATATACAGTAAGTAAACTAAGGTTCAGAGAGAATATGTAATTTATCTAAGGCCACAGAGTTAGCAAGTGCCTGTGATTTGAATACAAGAAGCATGTCTTTTACTGTGAGCCATTAACATTTTAATTTTGAATTAATCAGACTCATGATAAACTCTTGTAATTATTTGGAATGTATCAAAATAAAGGGGCATGAGTGTAATTTGTAATTGCAGGTAAACATTGGTTAGAAAAATGCTTTTATGTGCTCAGGAAAAGTGATTGTTTTATTAGAAAGCAGTTATGGTTTGTGAACTTTGCGTCGCATAAGGGCATAATAGTCACTAGCATCAGGGTCTCCGGGATAGAGTTACTAAGACTTTTGCAAAGGTCTCAGGATTTAGTGAAGACGGGGTCAGGGACGGTGGAGCAGAGCCGGGGCCGGCCTGCTGACTCTCCATGCGGGGCCCGCCACAGGCGTTGCGTCACCCTGCTCCAGGCCTGCCTTCCTACGGAAAGTTCCCCACAGGAAAGGCTCTGTCTCCCTCTAGAGTTTGGTGCTAGCACACATTTCTAATAGAAAAATCTGGACACTTGTAAGGAAAAAAAAATTTAAATATGATTCCTACCGAGATATTTGGCATTTAAATATTCTTGAATTTGAATCCCCAAGTTGTTAGTCTATCTATTCAGTTAACATTTTACCATCCGCCTAGTTTCTAACTCTTTGTTCAGTTTCTAAGTCTCGTATTGCCTTAAATATCTTTTATTTGGCCTGCGGCAAGAACTCCATAAATGGTAGCTGCAGTTAACACCGTTTGTTTATTCTGGCCTGATAAATGGTGACTTTTCATAATATTTGTGAGTGGAAGAGTAATTTTTGTACCATTTTAATCATGAACTTAGAAATTAGGTGCTAAAATGATGTTTTATGAAGGAGTTTTTTGTTTTCATGTATTTTGTATAAATTTATGTTTAATCTTATGTTACTTATTTTGTTTGTGGCTTTGGACAGTTATTTACTTCTTTAACTCTCCATTTCTTTGTCTGTAGGACGGATCTGATGAGACTGTCTTTCACTAAGTATATTCCTCAATTAAGAAGGACCTCTGGAGAATTTCCTTTTCTAAATTAATGAGGAAATATAAGACATATGAGAGCAGAGGGAAGGATAAATGCTGGAACCAAGCAGTAATGGTAGTGGGGATGGGAGGAAAGAATGGGATTTTATTTATCCATTCATTAGTTAATGGACGTTTGGGCTGTTTTTACGTTTTGGCTGTCATGAATCATGCTGTTAGGAACATTTGTGTATGAGTTTTTTGTGTGGGTATATTCAGTATGTTTTTATTTCTGTTGGGGGTACCTAAGAGTGGAGTTGCTGGGGCCTGTGGCAGTTCTGTGTCTGGCATTTTGAGGACCTGCCAAGCCGTCTGCAGTGCGCACCGTGTACGTTCCCACCGTTTCTCCACCTCCTTGCCGGTGCTCAGGTCTTGTCTGACTGCTTGATTCTAGCAAGTGTGGTACCTGCGAAGTGGTGTCTCGTCGTGGCATTTGCCTGGTGGCTAATGCTGTTGAGCATCTTTTCATTTGCTTAGTGGTCATTTATATATATTTTAAAAGTTTTTTATTTAATTTTTTTTATTGTTGTTCAGTTACAGTTGTCTTAGTTTTTCCCCTGTTGCTATCCTCTGCCTCGCTCACCTCCCTCCCTCATTTTTTATATCTTCATTGGAGAAATTTCTATTCAGGTTCTTTGCTTCTTTTTCTTTTTTTTTTTTATTAAAGACTTTTATTTATTTACTTTTAGAGAGAGGGGGAGGGAGGGAGGAAGAGGGGAGAGAAACATCGATGAGAGAGAGAGAAACATGGACCAGTTGCCTCTCCTACAGGCCTTGACCAGGACCGAACCCACAACCCAGGCATGTGCCCTGACCAGGAATTGAGCTGGAGGCCCTCTGCTTTGTGGGACTGTGTGTAACCAACTGGGCCACACCTGTCAGGGCTGCCCATTTTTCAGTCAGGCTGTTTGTCTCTGAGTTGTAAGGGTTCTTTACATATTCTAGATACAATTCCTTACCATGTGTATGATTTGCAAATATATTCTCCCTTTTGTGGGTTGTGTTTTCAGGTTTTTGATGGTGTCCTTTGAAGCACAAATGTGTTTGATTTTGATGAAGCTCAGCGTAGCTACTTTTTCTTTTGTTGCCTGTGCTTTTGGTGTCATATTTAAGAAACCATCACCCAACCCAAAGTCACGAAGGCTTGCTACTGCGTTTCTTCCCTAAGAGCTCCACAGTTAGGTCTTTGATACATTCTGAATTAATTTTTTTGTATGGTTTTACAAGCTTTGACTCCTGTCTGCTCTCCCAGACCGTGTGCAGGGTGTACTCTCTGTAAGACGAGGGGTTGGACTCAGTGATCACGGAGTCCTTTGCAGCGCGGTCTGTGATTCTGTGTGACTATAGCCTAACTGTCTCCATGTTCTTTCTAATAGTGCCGTTATTTGTTACAATGACCAAAACCCATGTGATAGCAGCTTCAAAAGAAGCATTTTATACCTGGCAATATCGCGTGGCAAAGAAGCTCACGGCTTTGGAGATTAATCAGATGATGCGGTCTCGAAAAGAAGGAAGAGAAAGGTACATCTTCTGATGCATATTTTTTAGAAGCTCAACCTTATCAAATTTATCCTATTTTTTATTTTTCAAAACCTGTAGAGAATTTGTATGAATTTATTTGTGCCAAACTGACAACATGGCGGGGAGCAAGATCTCAGATGCTCCCCTCAACCATATTACATTTAAATTAGACAGTTACACATTGTCATGCTCGAGAACTGTAAATTGCTTTGATTAATAGAAATAATATTTTCCAGTTAATTTGAGTATCTTTCAAATGTCAATGTTAAATTTATCAAAATAGATGTAAGCATGGTGGCCTTCGGTAGGGTGTGCTGGTCACTGGCTTCTTTCTCTTACCCTGGATTCCAGGGGGTCTGGGTTTGGAACTGTTTCTGGTAACTGGGGATAAAGAGGGCAGCACCACATGGAGAAGTTAGGACCCTGGATGGAGGATTCTCTGTCGTAAGCCTCTAGGTGCAGATGCACTTAGTGTGTTTGGAAGTTCTCTCTCAGTGACACTCTGTGTGCGTTGCTCTTTAGTTCTTGTCCTAAGCCATTAAGTAAAACATTTTGTTGAATGTTTTAAGCTAACGGGTCTTAATGAGGGCGTGGACCTGTGTTGGGGTGGAGAGCCGGCAGTCTTGTCAGAAATCCCAGGTGGTTTTTCAAATCATCCCCTCCCTTTCCCTTAAGGCTCACTCATGTGCTGAGATAGGGGATTGTGCCCAGTAAAAGCATTTTGGATCTGTGAGTTCATGTGGGAGCAGAAGAAAAACCAGTTGAAAAACACTATATCTTGGCTTCTTGGTACTTGTGAAAGACTCAGCGGGAAGGATCCCCAGCCCCTTTAAGGACAGACTGTGGCTGTGGAGGAAATTAATGAGACCTGCAGTCTGTGAGCAGAAGGCAGATCTCAGGACAAAGCTGGGCAGAGAAGTCTAGGCCCTCCATGTGGTGGAGAGAATGTCTTCTGTGAGCCTGCTGAAGAGATGCTGGCTTTGTTTAAATAAAGAAGGCAGCATTTTCTCGTATCTCTGTCTGGAATACATTTACTGGTTTTAATGACTTGGGGCTAGTTCTCACTGGACCTCAGTTTCCTCATCTGTAAAATACAGTCGATGGTGGAGATAACAGTTTACAGCGATTACTACTTGTATGCCAGGTACTGTGGGAAGTCTCTATTCCAGTTAGTCAATATTCCTATTACTCCTCTTCCACAGAGAGGAAACTGAGACACAGTAAGCTTAAGTTTCTTGCCGAAGGTCACGAGGCGATAAGCAGAGACCAGACATAGAGGCAATTTTTCTGGCCTTGGAGCCACTTCCTCAGATTGGCCTTTCCTGTCCTACCCACTTGTTTTAAGAGAGGGAGGTGGGTCAGATCTCTCTAGATGCCTGTTTCGACTTTTATTTCTGATAACTGAGTAGAAATAGTGATGGGGTATACTTAATAGAAATGTATTCAAATACAGTAACATGGTGCCTCTAAATTGGCCCACCTTTTTATATTTAATATATTTCTATTAAATTTAACATTTGATCTCTTTGTTACACTGATGAAAGTACAATTATGATTTCAATTAAACAATGATAAAATTTCATGATATTTTAAAGATGGAAAATGCCTTGATTTTCCTGTGATTATATTACAGCAACAATTTTTAAAAAAATATTTATTTATTTTTAGAGAGAGGGGAAGGGAGGGAGAAAGAGAGGGAGAAAAACATCAATGTGTGGTTACCTCTCACATGTCCACAACTGGCCCATAACCCAGGCATGTGCCCTGACTGGGAATCGAACTGGTGAACCTTTGGTTCACAGGCTGGCACTCAATCCCTGAGCCACACCAGCCAGGGCAGCAACAATTTTTTGGATCCTTTTTATGTATCAGGCTGTGTATGTATATGCTTTATCAACACAATTTTATTTATGCCTCTCAAAAACCCTCCAAAGGAGGAATTGTCATCCTTTTATACAGATGGAGAAATTGAGGTTCAGGGAAGTTAAGCAACTTGCCCAGAGCCTCATAGCTACTCTATGATGCATCTGTTCTCTTTATCTCCATTCATTTGTATATTTTTCATCATACATTATAGAGCACCTGACAATGTGTGGCAGAGTGCCACACACCGGTCAGTCTGTCTCCAGGAAACTCACCACCTGTTGGGAGAGAGAGTAAACCAGCAGTGATACTGCAGTGTGAATAGGTATTAAAGTAAAGGTGTCAGAGAGGCGATGGAGTCCCAAAGGGGTGCATCTTCATAACACAGTAAATGTAGGGAAGGATTCTTTACTTCAGAACAAAAATTCCAAATAGATTTAAGTTTTACTTTTATTGAGCACATTGATAGAAGGGTAGTTATGGGGAAACAACAGGGAGACTTAGTACATTAGAAGTTACTCTTGACTGATGTTCATTTGGAGAATAAGGGAAATATCTCTTGCAGCTTAATGAACTTCATGGGAAATATGTGACTCAGTGTTCAAATACATTTGGGCACAGCTTTCAGGAGCATATCACTTGTATAACTAGTAAACACCTGGTAGGTAATATCTACCTTTAGAGGGTGGAGCTTTGTCAAGAACTCTTTAAACTAATAAGGACAATTATATTAACAATATTCATTGATGCCAACCAATCCATTAGCTGTTTTAGAGATTATGAAATAGTATAACCTTTACACTATCTTTGAAGTTTTGATTTTTTTATTTCCCAGAATTTATCATGTTGATGATACTCCTTCTGGATCAGTGGATGGGGTGCTTGATTATAGTAAAGCCATTCAAGTAGGTGATTTTATTACTACCATCAAATATTAGTATCTGTAGACTTGAAAATACTGTAATTTTATTTTGAGACCTGAAAAGGAGTTTGTTTCCAGTGATAGCATATTATTCTAGTAATTTTTAAAAATATTTTATTTATTTATTTTTAGAAAGAGGAGAAGGGAGGGAGAAAGAGAGAAAGAGAAACATCAGTATGTGGTTGCCTCTCATGCACCCCCCCACCGGGCACCTGGCCCTCAACCCAGGCATGTGCCCTGACTGAGAATTGTACCGGCGACCCTTTGGTTTGCAGGCTGGTAATCAATCCACTGAGCCACACCAGCTAGGGTATTACAGTATTTAAAACAATTTTTTTCCATTCTGAGACCTTTTTCTAGATCTGCTATTTTTTCTTCTTTTGATTTTTAAAAACATTTTATTTTGAAGTAATCATAGGTTCACAGGAAGTTGCAAAAATTGCACTTAGAACCTCTTTATCCAGCTTCCTTCAATGGTGACGTTTCATAAAACTAGTACAATATCAAAATCAGGAAATTGACAGTGGTAGTACTACTGTTAAACTACGGCCTGATTCACTAGTGTCCGCACTCGTTTTTACACGCATGTGCATGTGCATGTGCATGTGCATGGTTTTACGTGATTTTGTCCTCATGAAAGGAACTTGCCTGGTGCTGCTTCATTTTGACACCCACTTTCCATGCCGTCCCTGTTCCCTGGGAACCCCTAGTTTGTTTTGGTCTCAAAACCCCGAGACTGCTGTATGAATGGGATCATACAGCATGTAACCTGTGGAGACGGGCTGCTTTTCACGAAGCGTAAGCTCTTGAGAGCCGTCCAGGCCGTGGCAGGGCCAAGGCTGTCTCTTCCTCCCTCGTTTTGGCTTGGTTGGGCCTTCTGCCGGCTGTTTGTCTTCTATGAGTAAGCTCAGATTTTTCCTCCCTGACCATTTCTGTTTAAGTGAGGTGCTCCTTCCTCTGTGCTCTCATAACGCCTGTGTGGGCCCCTTTTTTTTTTCTTCCATACTGTACGGTAGTTAGGTGTTTGGTTCTCTGCCTTCCCCCGCGGGCTTTTGACTAATCCCTGAGGGTAAAGAATTCACCTGAGTATCTCTGGGGCTTAGTTCAGTGTCCAGCACATAGTCGGTGCTCAGTTGGTAAATGTCAGTCAGTAAATGTGTTATTGAACTGCATACTACCTTAAAAAGCAGATTTATCATTTGATAAATATTTGTTAAAGAATAACAATTGATTTATTTTAGGGCACAAGGGATCCAATTTGTGCCATAACTGCATCTGATAAGATGTTGATTGTGGTAAGTTGTGAACAAATTTATTTTATGAATAATAATTGTTTAAATTGTAAAAACAGAGTAAAGCAATATATTTTAGATTTAAATATCATCTTATGGGGCACTTTGCATGTTACTGAGTCCAACATAAGAAGTGAGAAAGTCTTAAAGATTGCCTCACTAACTGTTCACTTTTGCAGGAAGAGCTGTTTATAAAAGCAGTAGAATGGGGACCCGCTGGGGAGAGCTAGGCACTGGGTCAGAGGAGCCCCTGAAGGGTTGGCAGAAGTCAGGCGGATTGGATGGTAGCTGTAGGTCTGAGGCAGTTTCCTCCTCTGCGTGGCCTGCTCTGTGACACTGGAGAAGGTGCTTTGGCTCAGCTACTTTGAAAAGGCTTAGCACGAAGAGGTGGTGTGTTTGCTAGCCAGTAAAATGAAGAAGTATGTGGCAACTTTTTGCTGAATTTTTCAAATAACAGCAGTATGTAGTATCTTTTCTTGAGTTCTGACATTTGAAAATGTTGGTCTCAGAGGTAGATGTTTAAGATGGTAATGCTGGCAGAGTCATCGAATTCGAGTGATGGGAAAGCCTCGATAGTGTCCGTGTCCAGCTCTAGTCACTTCCTTCGGCCATTGGTTTAGGGGAATTTTTTAGGAGCGTAGTAATCCTGTTTCCTCACCAAATGGTTTTGGTGTATGTTTTAAGCATTTGGTCTTTGGTCCATGGAGTGTCTTGTCTTCTTTTGAGATTCTTTGCTGGATGGGAGGGTTTGTGTGCGTGTGTTTCTGACATTTGCAGAAAAAGGCGACTCAGAGCAATCACAGAAACTGACCCAATTCCTAAGTGACAGAGCCTGCCTGTAAGAAACGCACTTGTGTAGTCAGTACCACCAGACGTGTGAGTGGAGATCGCCTTGCATCAGAAACTGCTTCCCCTGTGGCCATGTGGACAGTTTTTACGACGATTACTTTTTCAAACTTTTTAAGCCCCAGGGACCCCCATTTTCAAAGACGAAATCTCATTTTGTCGATTGTTAAATCTTTTCAAGCCCACGCCTCCCTTTTCTGCATTAAGCCATATCTTCCCCCTTCAGCAGTCCCCCGGTCCCCACCAGCCTTTCTGATGGGCCCCCGAGAACTGTGCTGCACAGGCAGTGCGGCTGTGTCGGAGGGGAGGCGGGAGGGCCGGCTGCCGTGTGGCCTCTGCTGTCCCTTTGCGCAGTTCGAGGCCGGAAGGTTTGAAACCACGGTTCTCTCCTTAAGGCTTGCCCAGAATTGCATAGAAGCTTGTTCTCTATTTTACTTCTAAACGTTTAAACCCCTTCTGATTGTGTCACTGCTATCTGATCATCTCCCTTCGCTGCAAATGCGTGTGGGAAGGACAGCTGGCATCAGATAGGCTCGTTTCCCGTAGACTTTCAGTAGCAGCTGTTTCAGAGGGTGATCTTGTGTTGATTTTTCATACATGTGAACGTTTTAGTTTTTAATGTGCCCTGAATATTACCCTAGACAACAACTGTAAATAACACTAGGTGTTTCTTCCTTGTGAATGTACGTATCATTGAAGAACTAGGGTGCTGACTTCTTTTGAATGGTACATGAAAAAAATTGGATCCCTTTCTGTCATTTTTAAAAGGTTTTAATTAACTCAGAAGATAAATATATATATACTCAGTAACATGATTCAGTGTCACAAGGGAATTCACTGTGGTGCCATTACTTTGATTTTGAAACAAATGTATGCACATATAGTGAGACCTGTCGTTGTAATGTAATATTATTATGGGAAATTTGCTTTAGTAATCATAAATGATTTCCACAGGGTCGTGAATCTGGCACCATTCAGAGATACAGCCTTCCTAATGTTGGTTTGATTAAAAAATATTCCCTTAAGTGTCGAGCCAACCAGCTATCACTGAATTGCAACTCTAGGTAAGTCTGAAAACTCCCCTCAAGCAGATGTCTGATTTAGAAGTTACCGGTTTGGATTGCTGGATTTATTTAATAAATGCAAAGGTCTGTGTTTGCCTAAACTTGTCTGTAGCTTAATGTGGTTTTAGTATACTTTATTTGTATTTAAATGTTTACATTTTTTGTATGGTGTGTGGTTTAGATGTCTTTCTCTAGTTGGGCAAAATCTAGAAATTCTAGTGTGATGTTTTAAGTTAATTGTATACCAGTTGCTTTAATCCGTTGGGTAGCTTTTCCTCACAAGAAAGCAAAGTGGAGAGTAGTCCATGTCTTCTATCAAATTTATAAAAGTTTGTCTAAAGTCAGTTATTATTTAAAGCAATTTCTACCATATTTCCAGGTTCTGATGAGCCGATTTTGAAGAATACTGCTTATAGGTGATCACACTCATGATTGCCGATAGCAATTTACACATTTTCCCCTCTCCCATTCTGTTGTTTGTAGTCGTCTTGCTATCATAGACAACTCGGGAGTTCTGACTTTCTTTGACTTGGATGTACGAGTAACAGACAGCACGGGACAGCAAGTCACTGGCGAGTTGTTAAAACTGGAGCGAAAAGATGTCTGGGATATGAAGTGGGCCAAAGATAATCCTGATCTGTTTGCAATGATGGAGAAAACAAGAATGTACGTTTTCAGAAACTTGGATCCCGAGGTAAAAGCAAGAAATGAACATTAACGGTGCATAAATAATGAGCCGAATATTAAGACCAGGGTATTTCTCATTTGTTTCTGTAAGAGGTTTATTGATGTTGGCTGCATGAATTTCTGAAAGTAAACAGAAACATTTCTGTAGAGTTTTAAAATATTTGGTCTTAAGGGAGAATAATACTTACCTTTTAAATATTCTCTACTTCCTCTGAAAGGCACTTCCTAAGCATTTTATCTTTTCTTCTTGGAATGATGATTATTAGCTATATAGTCTTTATTTTTTTTCCGTTAAAGTTAAAAAAAATGAGTGGTCTTATTTACCATAATTGCTTAAAATAACCGAGTGAAACAAAATGTGGGTTTGAAATTGCCTCGTCCCTTCATTCTCTGTTGTCTGTGTGCCCACCTGGTCTCATTTATGACACGTGCACAGTCAGCCATTAATCCATTCTCTTCCTCACCCTGACAGTCTTATGAGTGTGCGCATGCGGACTGTGATTCATCCACGCTCTCTGGGGTACCAGGAAGCCCCTTTCTCTCTCATTTTAAAGTCATATTGTGATTTTGTACTTGTGGTTCATATCAGCTAATTTTTAGGCTCTGAATTTTCCTGTCACTTGGTCTGCTGTGGATCAACTGTTAACTGTTGCATTTAGGAAATTCAGCATAACTTGAGTGGTAGCCATCACTAAGAAGATAACTCTCTTAAACAGTTGACAGAGGTTCAGTGTGGAATTTTCTGTACTCTACTAAGGTAAATGGTAAGAGATGAGTTAGTAAATGCCTTAGGTCATAAATTGTTGTTGGTTTGGACCTGTAGTTTTCTATTTGGGAAGAAATTGCATGCTTGGGCCCTTGAGCTGCTGTTGATCTCCTGTAGTAATTTATTTAGTGGTAAAGTATTTGCCTTTTTAATATTCTAAGTTATTTTTACATTTCCCCACTTGAGCCCCATAGGGTCTTTGAGTTGGTAAATGCCTGAAGGAAATTGCTCTCAAAGGTTTTGTTAAAGCAGTTAGGAGTCTTAAGGATCTTTGTGTATAATTTTTAGACCTCGAATAATGATTCAAAGGAAAGGCATTCATGTGACCTGTAAGCATAGCGTCTTCCAAGGGCCCAAGGGAAATTCAACCCTTGCTGCAAAGTAAGTGTGAGAATTTCACAGGTAACTACAGGATAACTTTGAAGATGGACGTAGAATACCTTGTGAAAGTTACAGTCCTTTTTCCCATCCTTGGAGATTACAACTAATTACAGCTTGTCCCAACTCCGAAATCATTTGCTTGGAGAAGCGAGAGTGTGGTGCCTGCCTGTTCAGGATGTGTGTGTAGCACACATGGAGAATGTAGCACCAGGTGAAATCTTGGCCTGGTGGAGAGTGTTTCTTAAGTAGTTTTGACAGAACAGCCTTCTTCTTTTTAAGTTTGAGTTTGCTGTCTGGCTTGGCAAGGACTTCAGTTTCTAGTGGATTTCTGGCTAGGTGAATTTTTATAACCTTGCCACTGACGGGATTTCTTCATGCACCACGTGTACTGCTCTTGCCACTCATGAGGACGCTGCCTGGCTGTGGTCCCCGTGTGGGCACTCAGTCTGCTGTTCGTCCCCCAGTCGACTGATCGTGCGAGGACGTGCTCTTTACAACAGAGCTTAGTGCAGGTCCTTCAGACACATATTCTGGGTTCTTAGGAGAGAGCTGTTGTTTGACAGTTAATACTGAATACAGTTTTATGTTTGGATGTTGTCATGAATTCTAAATTCATACCTTTCTTTAAGTTGTAAACTCTTCTTCAAATTATATGAGAGGGCGCCATTGGTGTGCAGAGTTCTAATTCAGTGATAAGGCACATTTTCTTTGAGAATTAGGAAATGAGAATTTTATTTTTTTTAGTATATTTATCGATTATGCTATTACAATTGTCCCATTTTTTTTGTCCCCTTTCTCCCCCTCAGCCCTGTACTCCCCTTCCACCTGCACTACCCCCTCTCCCTCTTAGTTCATATCCATGGGTCATACATATAAGTTCTTTGGTTTCTCTATTTCCCGTGTTCTTCTTAATGTCCCCCCTATCTATTTTGTACCTACCATTTGTGCTTCTTAATCCCTGTACCTTTTCCCTTATTCTCCTCCCTCTCCCTCCCCACTGATAACCCTCTGTGTGATCTCCATTTCTGTGTTTCTGTTCCTGTTCTAATTGTTTGTTAAATTTGTTTTTGTTTTTGTTTTTTAGGTTCAGTTGTTGATAGTTGTGAGTTTGTTGTCATTTTACTGCCCATATTTTTGATCATCTTTTTTCTTAGATAACTCTCTTTAACATTCCATATAATAAGGGCTTGGTGATGATGAACTTCTTTAACTTGACCTTATCTGGGAAGCACTTTATCTGCCCTTCCATTATAAATGATAGCTTTGCTGGATAAAGTGGTCTTGGATGTAGGTCCTTGCCTTTCATGACTTGGAATACTTCGTTCTAGCCCCTTCTTGCCTATAAGGTTTCTTTTGAGAAATCAGCTGATAGTCTTGTGGGAACTCCTTTGTAGATAACTGTCTCCTTTTCTCTTGCTGCTTTTAAGATTCTTTCTTTATCTTTCATCTTGAGCAATGTAATTATGATGTGCCTTGGTGTGCTCCTCCTTGGGTCCAACTTCTTTGGGACTCTCTGAGCTTCCTGGAGTTCCTGGAACTTTATTTCCTTTGCCAGATTAGGGAAGTTCTCCTTCATTAATTTTTCAAATAAGTTTTGAATTTCTTTCTCTTCTCCTTCTGGCACCCCTATGATTCAGATATTGGAATGTTTTAAGTTGTCCTGGAGGTTCCTAAGCCTCTCCTCATTTTTTTGAATTCTTTTTTCTTCATTCTGTTCCGGTTGAATGTTTATTTCTTCCTTCTCCAAATCGTTGATTTGAGTCCCGGTTTCCTTCCCGTCATTGTTGGTTCCCTGTGTATTTTTCTTTATTTCACTTTGCATAGCCTTCACTTTTCCTCTATTTTGCGTCCATACTCAATAATTTCCGTGAGCAGAGTTCTAATTCAGTGATAAGGCACATTTTCTTTGAGAATGAAATGGTAAAATGATTACCAGTGTTTTGAACTCTGAGTCTGATAGGCTGATGAGGTATTTCCTCGTCGCTTAGTTCTTTTTGTAGAGTTTTGATCTGTTCTTTCACTTGGGCCACATTTCTTTGTGTGGGTGCACCTATTGCATCGTAAGAGGTGGAGCCTTAGGTATTGGCCAGGGCGGGGCAATCACATCACTGCATTGTGGTGCTGTATATGGGGGAGAGGTCCCAGAGGGAACAATGCTGCTTGCTAGGATCTTGGCTGGATTTCAGTCACTCCTCCTGCTACCCACAAGCAAATTGGGCCCTTCTCATGCTGATTTTGGGGGTGAGGGGTCTTGTGTATGTTCTAGGACCCTGTGGGTCTCTCCAACAAACTCTCTTGTGAGGCTAGGGCTTTCTCCTGCTGCTGCAACCCCCACAGATTTTTATAGCCAGAGGTTTTTGAGACTTTAGTTTCCCTGCGCTGGAACCCTGGGTTGTGTGGTCTGTCTTGCTCTCCAGTTGCTCCTCCCAGTTTATCTGCATGAGAATTGGGGTCACCTGGTCTGACAGCAGCCGCCTGGCACCCAGTCCCCTTGCCACACATCCTTTCCACCCTGGCCCATCTCAGCCGCTCCTACTGGTCTGGATGAATGTTTCTTTAACTCCTTGGTTGTCGAACTGCCATACAGTTCTTTTTTCTGATAGTTGTTTTTTGTTTTTAAATTTGTTGTTGTCCTTATTTTGGTTGTGCGAGGAAGCAAAGTGTATCTACCTATGCCTCCATCCAGGAAATGAGAGTTTTAATATTGATATTTCCGGCATAATCATTTTCATCTCCAGGGACCCCTCAAGGTACTGAGTCAACCCTTTTATTCTGTTTTTCGGATCTTCTCTCTTGTTGGTACTCCTATTCATATTCATGTTTCTTTCACATCTCATATTTTTAGTCTACCAGGCTATCATTTTTGTACATTTGCTTCTTTTTCAAACAAGGGATTTCCAAACTTTTGAATACATACGTTTTTAGTGAACACATTACC
>VMDR010020619.1:0-17432 GCA_007922815.1 Macrotus californicus | reverse complement strand
GCATGGATCTTCACTGTACTATTCTCAGCTTTCTGGTGTGTTTAAGAAAGCACTTTTGTGACACCATATGGACACAGTATTTTAGATAGCCTGTTCTTTGTTAAAACGTGAATCCATATCTTCCATCACAACTGGAGCTTCGGTCTCAAACTATCAAAGACTTGATTCAGTGCTTGAAGAGTCTAAAAAATGGACTTTAATTAAAGTCATGTAGCAGATACAAGCCTCAGCTAATTTAATGTGCAATGTTTAAGCAAAATTAATAGAGACCTTTCTGACTCCAGAAATCACTCTATTTACCCCAAGCCACTTAAAACTTAACCTGTGGGAGTTTTCAGTTTTCAAAAGATTGGTAGTTCTTGGTTGATAGTTCTGATCTGCAGCAGAAAAGTGTTTCCAAACTAAGCACAGAAACTCTCCATTTGCCTGTTTTCTTTCTTCAAGTAAATAAAAATATTCCTTAAATTAATGACCTATTTGTTTGACAATTATCAAAGATTAAATTGTCATTTTCTGAAACACTTGATTGGAGTATGGTCTTTCTAAGATGTCTAATTATTCCTTGTGTTTTAATCAATATACATAGGAAAGTTTTTCCTCTCTTACTAAGTGTACTTGTTAATGACTGTTTTAACTCAATAAAGTTGTCTACTTTAACTTGAGTGAGAATGTTCTTTTTCACCTTGACTCTGAATTTAAGAGAGACCAAGTCTCATTTCATTTCTGAGCCCTGGCCCCATACATCTAATTTCTGTAAATATCTAACTCCATTTGGAGGAGTCCTAGCCACTTTAAATCTGCATGTTCAATACCGACCCCTCTGCTCTCCTCCCCCGACTCGACTCTGTCCTAGTGTCCACTTCTCAGTGAACGAGTGTCTGCATCTCAGTGAATGACCCTGTCATGCACACAGCGGCTCAAATTAGAGTCTTCGGCATCGTGTTTTCCCTCCCCCTTTATCTGTCCACACTTTCTCTTACCTGCCTTTAAATTACTCTCTCCAGTGGCAGGAGGAGTTATCTTTATAAAAGCGAATCAAATCCTGTCATCCCTTTGCTTAAAAACCTCAAGAGGCTTTTCATGGCTTTTAGGATAAAAGCAAAATCCTAAATTTTATATGTGGTCCACAAGATCCCAAATGGCTGGCTCCCACCTTCCTCTCTAGCCATTCTCAGCTCCTATCCATTCCCTCCAAATGCCCTAAACCTCCTTCCTACCTCAGGAACTTCAGATAGGATGTTTCCTCAGCCCAGGAAGCTTTTTCTCCCCACACTGCACTGCACTCCTAATTAATTCCCATTAGTCATCTAGAATTAAGCAGCAGTGAACAATAGCTGTAGGGGAGCATCTTAGGGATGACGTGGGTGAAGAAAGGGACGTCTTTGTAGGAGACTGAGCAGGAACTGTCCATGAAGCAGGAGAGTTACCAAGAGGGTGCGAACTCACAGAAAGCAAGAGAGTCACAGCCAATGCTAGAGAAGGGCTAAGGAAGATAAGGGCTGAAGTGTCTTCACTGGGTCTTGCACTTAGAAGGTTCTTGGTGACATCAGCAACAAGAGTTACTCCTGAAAGGAATTAGAAGAGAGAGACCCTAACTTTATGTTTTTCAAATTTAGCATTTTTTCTTTTTTTTATTTATTGATTTTTAGGGAGAGAGAGAGAGAGAAACATCAATTTGTTGTCCCATTTCTGACTCAATAAATATTCATAGGATTCTTGTATGTGCCCTGACTGCAGGTGGAACCTGCCACCTTGCCTTATTGGGACAATGCTCTAACCAACTGAAGAGAGACCCTAAATTTAGACATTCTTTTAAAAATCTTGGCTATGGAGGGAAGGAGGGTGAGAGAAGATGGTAAAATGGGGATATGGGATGGAAAAAGTATATGTGTGTGTGTGGTTTTTAAAAGAAAACATGTTCCTGTTTAGAGAGAAAACGGCAATGGGAGGGGGGAGAAATAGAAGTTACACCAGAAAAGGGGGCGCTAACTGACAATGCAGGGTCCCCGAGGAGGCCTGAGGAGTTGGATCTGAAACACAGGTAGCCTAGGACTAGAAGAGAGACGGATGGTGATAGATACCGATTCTCAGAAGAAGACAGAGTTCTATGAGTATAGTAGACTCCTAAGTCCTAGACTTGGTTGGGGTCAACTTCAAAATGTCTTTAGCTTCAGTCAGGTAATGCAATGATATCTCTATAAATAAGTTGCCCAGAGTTGTTCACTGTTTAACCATCCATATGACATCTTCAGAACCACTTTCTAAACCTTTGGGTGAATAAGATTTCCAACTTGTGCCTAACACTACTGCCTGACACAAATATGTGGTAATAACAGGTTATGCCTTATTTTTCTATTTTCCTGATTCCCTATAAGAGAACTGGCTACTATCTGTGAGCACTACTGACTGTCGCTGTATTTAAGATGTTAGTAAAGAGGTTTTGCTCTTACAGTAGATATGTACATGTTTACTTTCTTGATGTATTATTTAAAATATTTGTTATCAGAAACAATAACCCCTTTAAAACACTTTTATAGAACAATGGTTATAACCAAAAAGTTAAATTCTAGTAAAGTGTCCTGAAGTCTGTTCCTGACAGATAAATTTATAAAGTGACAAATGGAACTCAAGATGCCATTGAAAATTAAAATTGTAATATTGTGTGTGCACCTTCTACATCCTCACAGGCCCTTCTTGCTGTAGGTGGTACAATTCCCCTTCCAATTCGGCATTTTTGGGGGGTTAGAAGATTTGAGCTGGACCCTGACGATCTCCTCCCTACAGACCAAGAGTGTTTTTACCCAGAAGTTTGCAGTTTATCAGCTATGGACTCTAGTGTGCTTCTAAAATTGTGTGAGCAACAATTCTGTGATCTTCCAAGGAGGCCATCTGTAAATGGGTCATTATCTAGCCCAGTCCTCATAGACTGTATCTTTTTAGAGTTTGTTCACTATTCTTATCCATATTCTGCTTTCTAAATCAGTCTTCTAAATTACATTTTCAATTAGCCATTGGTCAGGAGTGGATGACTTCACAGGGAACAGCTAACTAGAGACATTATCATTGATGTCATAGACTTTTCTGAACAAGATACTGCCTTGGAGATAGCTGCTGTTTTCTAAAAGACTTTTATGGTGTATATGAGACTTTCAACATCAGGATGTGTGGCTAGTGGACGGGAGTTCAGGTAGAAATGAAAACAGGCAAGGAGGCACTGAGGGAGAAACATTGAGGTTTTACTGTTTTGCGGCCCGTTGTTGCTAGAATATTATAAAATTCTTATTCACAGGCTGACAAAGCGAAACAGCTGAGGTATACCAGGACATGTGTTCCATTTCTTTAATATCTGTCCCCCTGTTACCACTGAGATGACATAATGTTGAATACATGCCTTGCAGTATGCCCAGCTATGAGATGAAAGCTGCTGTCACTGTTGAGACATTAGCCCACCTTTGGCTCAAGGTCTCTGGCTGGGTCTGAAACCCCGGTGCTCTCTCCTTTGCCCTCAATACTCAGTCTCATGTAACCCATTGGCTCCTGCCTTGACCCAGAATACATCACATGGATTTGTGTATTTAGCTGAAACTTGCCCATTATAATAAACTGAATAAATTGTTAATAAAAAAGTGGGAAAGCTTTAGCGCACGTAGCTTCCCTTGTGCACCCCTGTGTTCTCCTTTGGTAGGGAGCAGATCATATATTCAAACCCCTTGTGCTGGCTCTCAGCTGCTCAAAGCCCACTCATGAAACCTCGGTTCCCACAGCATTCCCATCTTCCTAATGGTCACTTTCCAAACTCTATCAAAATTTACCTGCCCTATGTCTAATTCTCAGTAGAAGGCTGACTGATTTGGGAGAACAGTTTAATACTAGGATAGACGGTTTTCTCAGAGATGCTAACATATTCATATGAATGTTTTTGTTTGTTTGTTTTTTAAGACATATCAATGTGCAAGAAAAACATCAATTGGCCGCCTCTTGCACACCCCCAGCTGGGGACCTGGCCTACAACCCAGGCATGTGCCCTGACTGGGAATCAAACTGGTAACCTTTTGGTTCAGTTTCCAGGCTGGTGCTCAACCCACTGAGCCACGCCAGCCAGGGCAAAAGCATAGATCTTTTAATGGTGGCATTCAGATACCATGATAAGTCAGAGGAAGAGATTTGGAGACATAGGAATTAAAAATGACCTTATCTGTTTGCCTAGCTGATCTTGCTACTACTAAATAGATGAAAAAAATTATAGAAAAGAAGTTCTGGAAATACAGGAAGATTACTTCAAGAGCCACATGTGTCAGTGAGTCAGAGAGACATTGGCAGTCCCACAGATTGTGTAGAGGAAGGGTGCTGGAGCCCAGTCAGGCTGTGGGTGGGGGGGAGGCCGAAAGCTGCCTTCCCAGAGACACTCGCTCTATTACATCTGAAATGTACCCATCTCTCTGTAGAGGTACTGCATAATCACGGCAGTACTTACCCACTTCACAGACTGATATGACCCACTGGGAGGATGCACATTCATACTTTCTGCACATCTATATGTGTAATATACTCATGCCTCTGGAATAAAACTGTAATAGAGTAGCTGGCAATCAAGGAAACATCAACCAGAAAACCACCTTCCTTCACACATCCCTACCACAAAAAGGACCATTGAAAATGGCTTGGACATTGTACCTCTGCACTTGGCAGATTATAGAATGACATGCTGATGGGTTTCGAATTTTAAAATATTTCAGCGATGAGACTATAAACTCCCCAGTAACTTCATAAATAATTTCATAATGTAGTTAAAATTTCAAAAATCTTCCACAAGATTTTTCACAAAGTTATTTTAAAAATAAATTCAGATAGAAGAAAGTGTTTTCTCATGACTGGGTGAAGTAACATTTCACATTCCTTCAAGTGGAGTCCATGACCACCAGCATCAGAGTCACCATGGACATCTTAAAATACAAATTGGTGGCTCCCTCTTCTCACCTACTGAATGCAAACTTGAAGTTGGTTCTGCCACATAATTGAGGAAAGACACACTAGTCTGTCTGCTGGACCACCCAGTGTTCTTGTTCTCTTCCTGCAGCCTAACAACAAGCTGGCTCCACAAGGAGGCTGTAAGGTTTCAGGCAGAAACCAGGGTTGATAAGGAAAACTTTCCAGGCAACTAGTGTCAAAAAGCTTGTTTTTAAATTCATAAGGTTGAAACCCCAATAGAAAAGCTCAAAGATTTTCAAAGCTGCAGGGTGACCCCTCCTTTCTCTCTACTTCTCCATAATTATATAAGGTGGCAGGGAGTCAGGATTCCTTTCCTGGAACATTTCCCAAGGTGCTTCCAGACCCAGGCACAAGTCTCCATGGGTGGGCGAACAGCTCAGGGATTCACGCATTTGGCCAGCCCTGGGTCTGTGAAGTTTTGTTTTGAGCCTGCACTGTGTGTTATTGTGTTTATTCAAGCCACATATTGCTTGAGAATATCTAAATCTGAAAATCACTTGGCATGTATTACTTAATACATTTTTCTATGATTTGGAAGAATAAACACCCCCATCAAAAATTGCACTCCTACCCCCCCATAGATGACATTACGTGACTTTAGATAGTTAGGAGTCATATAAATGGGAATAAATTGCAGAAAGATATCTTGGAATTTTGACTTAAAGTATCTTTTCTAAATTAGATACTTCCTTAAAATGTCATTATAGTTTAATAGTTTCTTTTGTGTGTGTAAATATGTAAAAACAGCTTAAACATATATGTTGATTCCATGATCTCAATTTAATACTCTCATAGCTCAACAGTTCTTATAGCTATTGAATGATATTCTCTTTTTTTTGCCAGTTAATATTAGTATGACAAAATTGCGGATAAAATTTTTTTAAAGATTTTATTTGTAGAGAGAGGGGAAGCAAGGGGAAAAAAGAGGGAGAGAAACATCAATCAGCTTCCTCTCACACACACCCTGACCGACCAACCCCCAACCCAGGCATGTGCCCTGACTGGGAATCGAACCAGAGACCTTTCACTTTATGGGATGATGCCCAAGCGATGGGCATCAGGAGCAATTCTTAAGAAGTTTAAGTAACTCTTTAATGACCTCAAGTCAATTAGGTGAAAATTTTGTGACAGGGTCAACAAACTGAAAATTTTCTCATTAAAATAAGAGCATGTGCATCACCACTTGTACTATTTTGCATCACCATTTGTAATATTGTGATACTGTATTTGAGTAGCACCTGGGAGGATAATCTAATAGAGGCAGGGGAAATCCAGAACACTAACAACTTGATTGGTTGTTATCACTGAATTACATAATAACCAAATTAAAACTCTTAGTTTAGGTAGAAAAACAAAGGCAGAAAGAAGAGAAGACCTAAATCTGTAAAATCGTAAAGGGATGAAAAGGTGAGCATAATTGTTCACTAAATTTTGAAATCATAGAATGAAGGAGCATTTCTAAAAATTTATTAAGGTAAGTTTAGGCCAATTACGTAGAAATGTAAGTTCATGTTAAAAAACAGAATCAACCTAAGTGATGATATAGTAGATTTTTTGCCAACTTAAGATAAACCAATGGCTAATAGAGTCTCAGTGAATTGCAGAGTGGTGAATGCCTGTTGTTTGAAGTTGATATCCAGAACAAGAGCCCAGACTTGCCATCCCTTGTCTGGTAATGTATCCCCTAGAGATAAGATGTCTGATGGGCCATGCAGCTGGCTCAGTCTGGTAATCATTATAATTTTAAGAAATAAAAACCAGATGAATATAAAAGAATATGTGATTAGTAAAAGAACCACAGGATACTTGTGTTTTGGCTTTAAAAATATTGGGATGGCCCTGGCTGGTGTGGCTTAGTGGACTGAATGCCAGCCCGTGAACCAAAGGGTTGCTGGTTCAATTCCCAGCCAGAGCACATGCCTGGGTTGCGGGCCAGGTTCCCAGTAGGGGTGCACAAGAGGCAACCACACACTGATGTTTCTCTCCCTCTCTTTCTCCTTCTGTTCCTCTCTGTAAAAAGTAAATAAATAAAATCTTTAAAAAAAATATTGGGATGAACATTTGTACATAGCATAAATTTGATCATACATGTAAAAGCTATTTTTTTTTCATAAAATGTTAGCATGTGACTCACTTCTTGCATTACTCTAGGATAAATATGTTTTACAGGCCCATATAATCCATGCTCCATTCCCTCCCCAAGCCTCTGAGACCCTCTCCTATCACGATGGCGCTCACTCACTTTATGCTGATCATAGAGTCCTTCTTGCTGTTCCTCCAGCACGCTCATCTTCTCCTGCCCCGCTGCCTTCACCTGTGCTGTTCCCATTGCCTGGATGCTCTTCTCCCTCATGCATCCGCAGCTTACTCCCTCCCTTTACCAAAAGCTTTGTGGAAATGTCTCTGTCAGAGAGCTCACCCCTGACTATCCCATCAAAAATACCACTGTCTTTGCTGGTCCCTTGTCCTACTTTTTTTCTTCTTAGCGCTCAATAACACCTAACACTATATGTATGTATTTGCTTATTATATGTCTCCCCTGCTAGAATGTAAGTCAGTCCTGTGTTAAGGAGGGACTTTATATTCCAAGTCTAAAATAATGCCTGGTGTAGAACACACATTCAGTCAATACTTGTTGAATGGATGGAGGATGAACCAGGTTCAGTAAGTTTTAGACTACTGCTTACGCTGGATGGCACAGGAATTAAAGCTATGATGAAGTACAGGCCACGCCTTCTACACAGCTAGTGATTGTAGGTGCCATAGATACTGCTGCCTGGTCTGTTACAGCACCCCTCCGAAAAAGAGCGAGGGTTTATGGTGCGGTTCAGTAAGTTAATTTCATCCAGGTAACCCTGCTCCTTAAAAACTCTCATTCCACCAATTTTTAAAAATCCAAAGCCAGTACCCAGATTTCTTTGAATTCCCTAGGAATGGTTTTGTTTTTTCTGCTTTCACCACCTTAGTTCAATTTGGGAATCCTCTTGTCATCTTGTGCCTGGTTTCTCTTCTGCACCCATTGACTGACCCACATGTGGAACTTCTTCATCTAAAAAAAAGAACAACCCTCAAGCAAGTGATTTGGGTTTAGCAAACCTGACTGATGCTTTAGGGAAGTGGAGGAGTTTCACTTACTGGGGAGGAGGGGTTGTGAGAATTACCTCAGAGCAACACAGATCGCTTTAGGTAAATGTTGAGGAGTGCCATGTGCTAGAGCCTTTCTGCCACCCCACCGTAGGAGATCCTTCTCACTGGTTAATTCATGGTTATGGCTTCTTCCCTTTATCACTTCACATCCCTTGCATCCTGTCTCTGAGATTGTCTTCAAAGAACTCCAAGTTCTCCCAGTTTTTGTTTGATTCTCACTCCAAACTCAGCTCTGGGGTTATCTTTGCATGTTCACATTCATCCGGGTGCTCAGCAGAAAAAAAATCCCCCACCAACTTCCTTCTCTAAGACTAGCCCTCAAAAGATAGATGGGTGCATTTTTCGCCTTAGTTATGAAAAATTTGCTAAGGCGTCCTAGTTTGTAGTTCCAGGCAGTACGATATATTTCATATTACTATCAGTCTTTAATCTTCTGGGAAACAATGTATATATATAGCTTAGGTATAAGAAGAACTATATTTTTGCAAGCATTTCATTGTGATGGAAAGGAAATGAACATTTATTGAAAGATTACTATACATTAAGCACTGTTGGACTAGGTGCTTTCGTTTTACAACTTTATTGAACCCCTGTCTGGCACACACTTGCACGTAAGGCATTTACTAGACCTCACCTCCCAGCTTTCCCATCCAGGAGGCACCTAGACTGTCCCTGGTGACTTAGAGACCATGGACAGCAACCCCGTCCAAGCAGCTTCAAGTTACAGGTAATTGCAGCATCCAATCATCTTTCTTTACGAAAGTGCAAAGATCACCTCGTGAGCTCAGATCTCTCGATTTGTTCTTGTTAAGTTTGGGCCTTTAACTGGCATTAAGCGTGTATATATAATGCGTTTTAGGATTATGTCCGTTCTTCTTTGACCAGAGGCTTGGCTTCAGAAAAATGATAAACTTTTCGCCAGAATCTGAGAGGATTCGAATTGTTTCCTACTTCTCCAAGCTGAGGAACGTACGTAGCTAACACACGCAAAAGCAGCGTCTTCCTCCACGACAAGGCCAAGGATACTAGAAACGCCAGGGTGACCAAGCAACGCGGGAGGAAAGCCGGGTTCAGCGGCTCAGGGAAGGGAGCAGCTGAGAGGTCGCCCCATTGTAGCGTGGCCCGGGCCCTGCCCAGGCCGCTCACCAAAAACAGCCTCCTTACCCTTCCAGTCCTCAGCGCGGCCCTCATTGGCATGGGCAGGGCTGGGGAGAAAGAAGCAGTCAAGGGTGCGCGCGCGCGCAGCCCCTCCCTCCGTGACGTCAGAGCCACGGCGCGGCGTAACGCGGTGCAAATTGGGAAAGGGGGATGGACTGGGTTGGCTTCCGTCGGGAGAGCGAAGGCTGTTTCTTTCCGAGGTTGGTGGAAGATGGGCCTTTGGCGGGGAGGCCGGCGTTAGTGGAGCCTGCAGGGCGCTAAGGTGAGTGCGGATTTGGGTCTTGGCCTTTGTTTCCCGGAAAGTCGTCGCAGTGAACCTCCCCTTTTTCCCACCAGCTGCCGGTCACCTGGGAGAGTAGCCCTGACTACGGAGGGGGGCAAGTCTCCCGGTGAGACCACCCAGAACCTAGAATCTGTCATTGGAGGAAGAGCCCAACCTCTAGTCTTTCCTGCTGCCCACCTAGGGTTGCCCAGCAAGTTTCGTATGGATTCTGGTTTTTCTGTCTCAAGGTGGCCTTGACCATTCCTTCTCCACTCAGACCCGAATTTGACCTACTACCGCTTGTTTCCGTTTTCTTATTTTTTGCGAACGAGATACAATCCTAGGCCTTACTACAAACCCTCAGAGTGTTTCCCAATTCCTCCCCTGTCCCAAACTTGCTTTTAGTGAGGTCCAAGTATGAGTGTACGGGACCTATGTACTCATCACAGTTAAAACTGTGACTTCCTCCAAATAAAAACCTTCCTTTCCTAAAATCTGGCCTCTCTCACTGAGTTGTGGGACAAGTGAATTTCACCTCCACTCCACCTTGGAAATTATCAGAACTCTGAATCGCAGTGATGTTCATTTATGCATAAAACTGCAGACTACACTTCTGGGTTTATTTCGCGCTGCCAGTTCATTTTGTGACCTTGAAGCAAGTCAATTAATCACTAACAAAAGATTTACTTGGAGACAGAGGTGTTGCGGAACCAGAGGAATTTAATATTTGTTAAGAGTTCTGAGTTTCAGATGAAAGGAATGCTGCACTACAGGATGTACTCTTTCTGAATCTTCAAGCATCCTTAGTTTTGCATGTTTTCTGCTGCAGCCGTTAAAAATGTCTAGTGGTATTTGTTAAGGATGTGTTCCTGTTCTAGGCTTGCTCTGTGGCTTTGCTATGTAAGCAGATTTGGCATTTCAACAGATTCGGTTTTAGATTCATTGTTGAATGTCTTACACGGTGGATTTAGATAGTTTTCTTAGGACTCTACATAGTGGACCAGTTTATGTGAAAGGTGATGTAGGTGGTGCTGTGTCTTTATTGATATGACTGGCTTAAAGTGTGTATCCCTTTTCTTATGACACATTATGTGCATCTTTAAAATTAATTAGTAAGGATCTTATAATAGTCAACAACAACAACCTGTCATTAATGACATAAATATGCAGTGTTTGCACTTAGGTATTCTATTCTTTCAGAAAACAATGCCTAAGAAAAACTGACAGAAAAATATTTTAAAGCTGTCCTTCTAACCTTAATTTTTTATATGTTGACTTGAACTTTATTAATGATCCTAGTATTTGTTTATTAAGGTGAACATAATAGGAAAGAACCAAAAAGGCTTTTGTAAAATAACACAATTGGGAAATAAATCCAGCACAAAAGATTTTTTCCATAAAATTTCTAGCATTATATTTTATTATGAACTTGTATACATGAAAATACACTTTTGTGGAGATGAAAGGAAAAAAGTGTCCATTAAATATGAGTCGCTAATACTAGAAACAAGAATTTTAAAAAGTCTTGGTTATCCTTCTAATAACCTATTACTATATAACAAATCATTTCAATACAAAATGGCTTAAAACTACAATTTATTTTGTCATCTTTCTCCCGGCTGTCTGGACTCAGCGGGTTAGTTCTCACTTGGGGTTTCATGCACATGTGACCAGAGAAGCAGCTAGGATTAAAGCCATCTGAAAGCTCAACTGGGCTGGACATCCACCATGGCTCATCTGCTTGGATGGCAGTTGATGTTGGCTGTGAGTTCCCTGAAGATGTCAGCTGGATTGTCTGCATGTAGACTCTTTGTGTGGCTTGGACTTCTCACAGTATGGAGGCTGAGTTCCAAGAGCAAGTGTCTCAAGAGACAGAAAGTGAAGATCCAGAAATTGGTACAGCATTACTTCCAGCATCCTCTATTGGTCATCTTCATATTATTTCATAGCTTCTAGTAACATGCTTACATCTGTTCTTTATGCCTATGGTTCTCTGTCTTCACTGCACATTGGAATTTACCTGAGGAGCTCTATAAAAGTATATCTCTGCAAGTGCCATGCTCAGAAATTGTGGCTGAAGCCCTATTCATCTCTTTTGCATCTCTTAAAAAAATTAAGGAGATTAAAGAGGGAGAGGATATAGGAAATGGTGTAAGTTTATAAATGTAGACAGACACCCATTCTAGAAAACAGTTACCCTTGTTTTTTCTAGCAATGTTCCTTAATCAAACCAACAGATTTTCTCATGGTTTGTTAGTGCCTATATTATGGTATTTAGCTTTGTTTTATCATTGTGTATTTATCTTTCATTTTAAGAGGTAGGAGCTATTTCTTTAAGAGGTAGAAACTTTTTTAGGAGGTATATTCTGTGCACCCTCTGTAGCTCCTATCACTGTACCTTGAGTAGATGTAGGTGTCACGTTGAAGCTAGTTTATATCGTCACTCTTCAGAACAAGTGCCAGTTCTTTTACTTTTTTTCTTTAAGCATTGTAACTACTTCATAAAAGTTCTTTGAAATCTTGCTTTATTTGGTTTTAATGATATTGCACTTGCCTGGCTTTCCTTCTGTTTTCTTTCCTTCTTCCGGGGCCCTCTTCTGCCCCCAAGTTCTGAGCCCTTTAAGTGTCTTAGCTGCAAAGAAACGAACTCTCATCTCCTTGGTGATTCTAGTTCTAGATTTTAGTTACTAGTATAAATGATGTCTGTGTTTTAAAAACTTATCAAAAGTTTAATAAAATGTAATAAATGTAATCATTTCTTCATATGAAAAATTCGGTGTGTTTAACATTCTGTCATACACTTTGTATGTTATCACAGACTGGTAACAGAATTGCCCAACCTGTACCAGCCTGTGGACCGCACTTAGAGCAGCGTTGCTCTGCAGGACCGTTACACTCTTCCGATTGTAACCTACTGTAGGGAGAAATACATTTTACATTTCAACCCAGTGTTCTCTGTAAATACACATACATGCACATTACCAGAACTAAAGTTCGTGAATAACACTTCACTGTGTACAATATGCTCTCACATTTTCCCTTCACTTTTATATTTTTAAAAGTGGATTGTGACCTTCTAAATGGATTTTAATTTTTTTAAAGTAAATCTTCACCCAAGGATATGTTTATTGATTTGAGAGCGAGAGGAAGGAGGGGAGGGGAGAGAGAGAAAGAAAGAAAGAAACATCTGTGTTTAAGAGAAAAATCTATCAGTTGTCTTCCATACACACCCCAACTGGGGATCAAACCCGCAACCTAGGTCTGTGCCCTGACTGGGGATGGAACCTCAACCTTTTGGTCTCGGGTTGATGTACCAACCAACTGGGCCACCCAGCCTGGGCTCTAAATGGATTTTTCAAAAACACTGCTTTCAGGCATTTAGCACAGTAGTAGACACATAGTAGATGCTCAGAAAATACCAGAACTTTTAGCAATGATTATTTCTTGAAAGGGTTGAGCCTTCTTAATACTTTAGAATTGCTTTAAAACAATTCACCACCCAAAGTCAAGTCTCCATCCATCACCATTTATCTCCCCTTTACCCTCTTTGACCTCCCCCATCCCCCTTTCCTTCCGACAGTCACCATACTGTTGTCTGTGTCTGAGAGTTTTTTGTTTTTTATTTTTTGCTAATCCCTTCCCCTTTTCCACCCAGCCTCTCAAACCCTCTTTCATCTCATACTTGACAGTCTGTTCTGTGTATCTTCAAGTCTGTTTCTGTTTTATTAGTTTATTTTGTTCATTAGATTCTACATATGAATGAGATCATATGGTACTTGGCTTTCTCTGACTGGCTCATTTCACTTAGCATAATGTTCTACAGTTCCATTCATGCTGTCACAAAACCCTTTAGCTTGTTCTTTGACTTTTGCAGAAATGGGTGTGATTGTAGAGGCTGAAATAGCAATTAAGACAATGGTGTAAGTTTCTTTGTTTTCTCCCCAGGCTGGTGTAGCTCAGTGGATTGAGCGCTGACCTGCAAACCAAAAGATTGCTGGTTCTATTCCCAGTCAGGGCAAATGCCTGGGTTGTGGGCCAGGTCCCCAGTTGGGGGCATGTGAGAGGAAACTGAGGAATGTTTCTCTCCTTCTCTTTCACCCTTCTTTCCCCTCTCTCTGAAAATAAATAAATAAAATCTTTTTTAAAAAGACAATGCTGTGTTTTTTAACACTTGGCATCTTATTTGACAGTATAACTTAATTTTGTGAATGAAAATGGAAACAACTGTGGTCCTTTTATGACATTATCAGGGAAACGTACTTATTTCAGTTCCCAAGATTGAATAAGGACAGAAAAGATAACTTTAAAAAAGCATAATCTTTCTCCTAGAAACCCTCACTAGAAACTTTGATGTCATCATAATCTTATCCCTGTACTTTCCCTCCATGTGTCTGATCATTTGCCAAGTCTTGTCATTCTACCTTTGCAGTGTCTGTTGTATCTGCCTCCTTTATTCCATCTCTGTTGCCCTAGTTCTGACCCTCATCATCTTTCCTTAGGATCATTCTGATAGGTAACTAGTGTCTTCCTTTTCTTCAGTCTTTTAAAGCCTGTGTACTGTTGTCAGTTTGGATCACATAATTCCTTTCTTAGAACCCTGCTTTGGCTCTCTGTTACTTTTAGAAGATAAAATAAATGCTTTATTGTGACATTCAAGGCCTTCCATTATCTGTTCCTAGACCATATTTTTGGGCTTTAGTGTCTAGTAGATCCTTGTTCATTCTCTGTACTGACTACGTTCTTGATTTTTTTTCCCACCAAGACACATAAAGGTTATCTCCTCCCATGATGCCTCCCAAGATCACTCTACTCATATTTAATTTTCCCTAATTTTTCTTACTGTACATTACTTGTAACTCTTTATAACTTGATATCATACTGTTTTGTACTACTACTACTACTTACAGTTTTCTCTTTCACATTAGTTTTGTGAGGAAGCCTGACTGGTGCGGCTCAGTTGGCTGGACATGGTCCCACAAAGCAAAATGTCACTGGTTTGTTCCCCACTCAGGGCACATGCCTGGGTTGCAGGTTCAGTTCCTGGTTGGGCTGCATGCGAGAAGCGACTGATTTATGTTTCCCACATCGATGTTTCTCTCCCTGTCTCTCCCTCCCTTCCTCTCTCTCTAAAATTAAGTATATAAAATCTTTTAATAAAATGCCCATAAACAAACAAACTTTGCGAGGAAGCAGATCACATCTGATCTTTTGAGTTCCTAGAAAGAGTGTCTTCCATACAGCAGAATATCCGTGAGTGATTGAATTTAACTTTGAAATACCTGATGATTTATGATGTTAAGTTGCCTAGGTAGCATATGTAGTTTTTATATCCTTTGTCTTTTAATGATCCAAGCTTTAAAGGTAATCATGAGAACCAGATTCAACCGAGAACATATTCTAACCTTCCCTTCAGAAGGTTCAAATCAGTGGTTTTCTTTTCACAGCCAAGAAACCTAATTGTCCTGAATCAACAAAACAGACTCTACCTGACTTTGTGAACATATATTCTGTGCTTGGACCAGGAGTACTTATGACCCGTATGTAGAACAGAATTGGAAAAAAGATACTATCAGACTGGTACTTGGATATTCTAACTTTGGCTTTAGTCCTTATCTTAGTACACTTACTAATGTCACCAATAAAAAAAAAAATCATTGGGCTTTTTGGGAATTACATTTGAAGAGCTAGCCTATTGTCAGGGCCGCAAATGTTGGCTTTCTGTGGTTGAGTACGCTTAAGATCCTAGCTGAGCTGTTGGAAGCAGAAAAATCAGGGATAACTCTTGTTACTGTTATCTTCTTACCGTCTTCTTTATAGTTCCAGCTCCAAAGTCCCCTGCCCTCTGCCACAGTATTGTCTGTTGTGGTATCACTAAGGCCTCGGGTTCCTTAAGCATCCTCTCAAAAAGTTACTTTCTTGACCTTACCTTCTCTTAGTCAAAGGTATTATTCCTCAACTGCTGCTGCTTATGTTTCAGTAGAAATCATTTTTCTGGAATACCATTCTGTTCAATCCCATCATTCTCTCCTTTATTGCCATTTTTTAAAGTTATCTATAGTCTACTTCCATTTCTTTATTCCGTAATGCTTGTGCTCTTGCTTCCTCTCATGCCACTGTTGTATGAAAGCTGTATTCCACAAAGTGTGTTGTGTGTGTGTGTGTGTGTATATGTATGAGGCTCTTCCAATAAATCATTTTAAATCATTATTTAAAAAGCATAGATTTTGTGTTTGTTTCTTTCACCTGTAACTTCTACATTTCTCTGGGTATTTTCATATTTATATACAATTGCATATTTTTATTTATACTTGCATTGTTATACTCGTGGCTTTCTTTAAAAATTGTTTATGAAATATGTTAAGTACATTATATACTCATTTATATGCTATAAAGCATGATAATAAAATGATCACCTGTCAGTGTACCACCCAACTTGAGAAATAAAACCTTCCCGATACTGCTGACACTCCTTGTGGAGGCCTCTGATTACATCCTCTGCCTCCCCAGACGTAAAATTTTATGTTTATTATTTTCTGTTTTCCTTTATAGGTTTACCTCATTTGTACCCTTAAGCAATATATTGTTCAGTGTAGTTTGTTTTTGAACTTCATATGCATGGTGTTGTGTAGTGTGCATTCCTTTTGCATTCAGCATTGGGAGGATAGGCAGGAGTTGAGGAGGGGTGGGGTGGGCAGGTAGGTGATGTATGTTCTTTAGCTAAACTCTATCTTAGGAGGTTAGGGAGCATGTGTTATCTTTCTGTCTGTAACACGTAACATAGTGGATTTTTTTGCAAGGTAAGACACTCAAATGATGCTGTTGTCTCTAAAAGTACAGGAGTCTGAGGAAATCCAAGCGATCCCTATCCTACTCTTTCCTTAATAGATGCTCTTTGCTGTTTTGGTGATGAAATATTGGTAAATTAGATACCTAACTAGAAGGACATGTTCAACACTAATTAATCCCTTTGGCAGTGACGGTGTGGTCCAGAGGCTTCCTTCCCTGTCATTAGAGCTTCAGTCACAGAGCACACAATGCAGGGAAAGTGTAGAAAATGCTTACATATGAGCTCATTGTTTTTAAATGCATAGATCTGGTGCTACCAATTAAATTGTTTGGTTAAACATGTGTTTATAGATAAATGGAGCAACAAATGGGGAAAAATGAGAATTACAAAAACATGACTTTCAGAGAAAAATAACTAGGTTTGGTGACTAAAAGTTGATTAAAGGCACAGGGTTAGAAGGGATGAGTCTCAAGAAATCAGAAAGTTTTACTATTTAATATAAAATATGAGTAGAATCAAAAAGCAGATTGGGGTGCTTTTGAAGTTTCACATAGGTGAACAGAAGCCTTTCCCCCCTAAAGTTACACCTTACTCAGCTTTCAGAATTAGCTGTTTATTGATATCCGTTCATCTCGTAATAGTGAACTGATAGCATCAAAGGTATTAAGACAGTGGAAATAAGTGATAGAAAAAAGTCGTAATCTTTAAACATATTAAAGTGGATATTTATTCAAATTGTAATTAGCTCTTCACAACTAAAGACCTTGTATAAATTTAATTGGATTCCTGAAGATTTCATTTGATGACATTTATGATCTTACCAAGACTGCCCATTTGGTGCACTCCCCTGCTCTGCCCCTTCTGAGCATGATCCCTGCACATGACACACACACAATGTAACTGGTACACACCTTGCCCCTTGTTTTCATGTGGTTTACTACCTCCTCCATCCCCCTAGTCAGAGTTTACCAGAGCACATGAGGAAATGAAGAGTGTCATGCAACATCAAAGACCTTTCCAGAGTAAACCAAAGTACTTTGTTGTATTCTGCCAGAGGAACGTTCAGATGTCCTTAGCTACATTCAGAGC